>VZRQ01004594.1:817284-902849 GCA_013397975.1 Machaerirhynchus nigripectus
TTTTTTAATTTCATTCTGTGGCCAAACTCCACAGAAATCAGTTTACGTCAGGAATATCTGTAGTAGCAATTAAACTGGTGCCTGTCTTGCTTTTCTTTTAAGCACATGCCTCTGAACAATAGGAGCCGTAATTGTAATTTCTACAGAAGGGTTTTTGCATGTCTGAAAATCAAACAAGAATAAGATAGGCTCTTCATACCTATCATTATGATTTGGAATATTCACGTATGCATGTGAGAACGAATTACAGATTCAATAATACCTTGAAAGTGCCACTTGCTTTTAAATGCATAGAACAATTGCAAATCAAAGTGGGGCTGGATTCAGAGCAAAATAAAAATTGAAACAAAACAATAAATTAATGGCATGCAGCTGAGATACTGTGTTTTGATTGTGAGTATAAAATGTTCTGCAAGAGGTTAAAGAGGAGGGAATGAAACTGAGTATGGAAAAATAAATCTCCTTCTCCAGGGACTGAAATATTAACCACCATGGGCAGGTTAGATTTGACACGCTTTAACACGACCTTGTTTTATACACCAAAGATTAGCATTTAAGCCTATGTTTGATCCCAGTATATATGTAAAAAAGTAAACTTATATTGTTAAAAATGAAACTGTTGTGAAGATACCAACCCTTACTGCATAACGTGTCCTTCTGCCTGCACACTTACAGTTGTACATGAATTTAGAGCCTACACAGATTTGGAGAGGGTTTTGCTCATTTAGAGTATGAAATTTCCGAAGAAGGACATTGGAAGTAATCTTGGTACACAATTACAGGCAGGTATTACTGGGAATTACCCAGAGTCTCATATCCATAGGCAGCCTGTAGGAAAGCTTGCTACAGAATTGTGTATGCCAAAAAATTGCAGTTACTGGGCTGGCTCATGGGATAGAAATGAATTTAAATCACAGTATCACACAGTTTGTGGAGTTGGAAGGGATCCAAAAGGATCATCAAGTCCAAATCCTAGCCCTGCACACAACAACCCCAAAAGTCACACCAAGTGCCTGGGAATGTTGTTCAAACACTTCTTGAGCTCTGTCAGGCTTGGAGCTGTGACCACTTTTCTGAAGAGCTTGTTCAGTGCCCAACCACCCTTTGGGGGAAGAACCTTTTTCTAATACCCAACCTAAACCTCCCCTGACACAATTTCAGGTCATTCCCTCGGGTCCCATCTCTGTCACCACAGAGAAGAGAGCAGTGTCTGCCCCTCCTCTTGCCCTCACAAGAAAATTGAACAACCCATGTCTGAACTCAGAAGTTCCTGAACCAGGGGTTGCTGGAGATCGTTAATGTGCAAAGATGAAATTATTTCCCTTTCCTGCCATTCCCTCCAGAAAATGACATTTGTCTGCTGGTGAGGACAAGCACCTGGGGCCAGTGGAACTTCTCCACAGGAGGAAGTGAATTTTCAGCCCATTTCTGGCTTTGCTGTGAGCGTGGTGTGGCATTTGAGTCTGCATCACAGGCAGCAGCGTGCAGTGCTCTGCTGTAATCTGCAGATTGATCTCTTATCTGACTGTGGAGCAGATCTTCAATAACACTAGTGTGTGATGTTCCCTCACATTTTTTTCAGTGTTTATGCTTCCCATGGGGCTTGCCCATATGTATCCAGATGTATGCATATATCCTGTATTATCTAAATCCAGAAGCTGGAATTTCTGTAATTGATGTATGTTTTTCCCATATTGGCTTTTAAGCGCTTCTCTGTATTTTTAATAGGTTTTCTGTTGAGCTTTAATTTTTCTCTCTTTTGTTTTTCCTCTGAAGGTCATTTTACTGTGGTCTGGCCATGTCTGTGCATTGTTTCTTGCTTCTTAGTACACCCCTTAATCTTAGTAGAAGCTTCCCTATCCTTTTTTCATTTAGTTTTTTGCCTTTCACAGAAAATTTAGCAGTTCTTAAAGAACAAACCACGATCTGTAGCAGCAGCCTCAATACCTGAGCATCTAAAATTTGTGAATTTGTATTGGATTTCTACTGGGATATATTTTTGGATAGGGGAGTGCCTGTGGCCAGGAGTGCATGTCCAGGATCCGGTAATTGCTGTGCCCCCTTTGGGAGCAGAGGGGGGAAAGGCAAGGAAGAAATAGAGGGAGGAAGGTCAGGATCATTTGTTACCTGCCCTGAGAAATTCAGCAGGCAAAGCCTAAATTAGAAAGCCCTTTCAATCAAAAACATTTTGCCACTGGAGGAATAAGTTTATGGACAGCAGCTGGATTCAAGGGATGGCAGGTTCAGGAATGCAATTAATATTTTCACTTTCTCTGACATAAAAGCTTTTGGGATTTTCTTCTGTCTTTTTTTTTTTCCCCTTTGTAGCTTATAGGTTTTTCTTCTGTCTTTTCTACCTTTATTTTCCCTTTTTTTATTAAATTAATGGGTGGGAAGCAGCTCTTTAAGAGCTGTTGCTCGTTTTTCATTGCAAAGTTTGCTGTGCCCCTCGGCTGTGGCACGGTTGCGGTCTGGGGCTCTCACAAGCCCCGTGTGTGACCTGGTTCTCATCTCTGTTGGATCTAGGGCTCCCTGTGGTTATGAAACAATATGCAGACAGGGCCATATTTTTATTGTGGGGTTTTTTTTCATGTCCAGATTCAGAACACAGGCATTGAGAGGGTGTCTGGATGAGTTGGGCTCTGGGAGGTCCCCTCCCTCGCGTCCCCCAGCACGTGCCGCTTGTCCTCCCACACTTCTCCCCCATGCTGGCCAGGACCTCTAAATCTCCATTATGGCTTAAATCCCTCCTGAGCTCAATTGGGTGACAGAAATCCTTACCCACCAGCACTTTGAATTAAGAAGTTAATCTCATCCATCGATAAGCAGCTAATTGTATCTGGCCAGTATCAACACGGTATCACCAGGAATATATTTTACAAGGCGCTGGAGTAATGTACTTTTTAATTCTGCAGCCGTATTGTCAGGCTTTATTTGGTCTCTTTTCTCTTCTATCTGTTCAGGGTTTTGTCTTTGACTTTTTTAATTAAAATCAGCTCGCTCCAGCCAGACTGGAATGTCCTATAATAACTGCTTATTAAGGAGTGGAAGCTGCGCAGTTATTAATTTAAATTATTTTGTTCCAGAGGTTTTGCTGAAATTAAATGGGAAACCAAATCAAACAATGATTTAATTAAGTGGAAGAGATAGAATGTGGAGGCAGATTTAGAAGGTGAAGATCTAAAAGAAGCACATTCTTCCAGTTGTGACATCTAACAGATGTAATCCTTCATCAGCATGGCGAAGCAGAGATTTACTGTCATTCAGAGGATAATGAAGAAACCAATGGCAAGAATTATGTTACAAGATAAGGAGCTAAACTAATGAATATACCTTCACAAACCTGAATGAAAAACTCCAGAGAAGAGACTCCAAGAAACAAAGCATGAATTGTTGGAAAGCAACCTCATACAGCTGAGCATTGCTACATGCTCAAAGTTGCTGAAATATAACGAGAAATTAAATAATATTATAGAATATGTATGTACGCTTATAGAGCAATCTGGAAAACTTCATGGTGCACTGGGACACTGCCATGAAATTATTATTCCAATAATAATCCTGCCAATTATTCATGGTGATAAGATTTATAGTTTATATGTGCAAAATGTTAGAAATTCTACAGAAATAACAACTGTCTCTTAACATTTCACTGAATGTTAGATTATTAAGATATACTTCAGTTGTGACGAGTTCACACAGTTTGAATGGATTTAAAATGTTTTTGCTAATTTTGAGAGGGTTCTCCAGCTAGAGTAGAATCACCTGATACCAAACATCCTGGCACTCTAAGCTGAATATTTCATCTTTTAAGTAATTTATGGTAATTAGTTTATTATTTTCTGAATAATTTTGTTTAACTTTATGCTTGAAATTATCCTAACCTCCTGCAGTTGGGATATTTGAGGTGGCAATGACTTTAGCGAGGGGCTCAAGTTGCTCTGGCAACAATGATTGCAAGTTAAACATTATTGTCATACATATTAAACACACATAAAACCAGATAATTATTGTTTTCTCGCTTTTATAGAGTAGTCTTACGTGGTGGAGGGTTTTTTGCTCCAGAAAGCCATTAGCATACTTATGAAACTAAAGCATGCAAGAAATGATAATAGCAGAAAAAGATTCAACTTTAGCTTTTCCTTCACTTCCCCCAAAGGTCGTTTTAAATATTAATTTTTCCGTTTTCTCCCTTCTGATTTCATCATCAGAAGAAATCCCTAACTCATAATAATTTATGTGGGAAAAGAGTCAGGTTGCAGAATCCTTTCTTAAAGCCATAGAGCTGCTTGGGAAAGGCACAGCTTGAGGTGAAATACACGGATTACTGAAAATCCCTCTGCAGAGCTGGAAAACACCTGGTTTTATGTTGGAATATTGCCCAGTCTGGTTGTATATTGGCTATTCCATAGGGATCCTGGTCTCTGACTAATGCCCTTGGGTACAACAGTGGTACTGTTGGTTTTGATGGTGGTGGTGGTGTTTTGTTATTGTTGGTTTTGTTGATGTTGCTGTTATTGTTGTAATTATTATTATTATTATCATTATTATTATTGTTACTATTATCATCATCATTCGAGCGGTTTTCCCATTACCACCCCCTTTTCCCCACTGGATACAGAGTCTAGGAGAGTGCAGAGACGGATGGGGAGGAAAGCTCCCCGAGAGGGTTTATTCCAGCTCCCCAGGGTGGCTGCTCAGCTTCTGCTGACCTCGACGCATCTGGTGGGCATCTCGGCGGGCCGGTGGCCGAGCGTGAGGCGGTACCATGCCGGTGGCAGGGAGTGGTCACACACCAGGTCCTGGCTGGCCACTCGCTGCAGCTCCAGGGAGTCGAAGCCGGTGCTCCTGTGGGGATCGTGGAGGATGCGGTGTCCCCCCGGCCAGCACTCGGGAGCTGGGGAGGCTGGAAAAGGGCAATGATTAATGAGTTAATCAGTTTAATTCCACTGGACGCTGCTTATAGCTGCTTAAATCCCATATCCTTTTATGTTCCCGTTCATTTTAGGGTTGGGCTGGTTTTCAAGGCAAACAAATCCAGAATTAAATATATAAAAGTGCAAGCTTAGTAGCATAAAGATTTTAGTTATCTAGATTATCATCTTATCTGAATAAGGATCAAAACCCTTCACCTTTTAACGTGATTCCAGCCTAATTTTAGGGATTGACATCTGAGTCACTCCTCCTCAGAAATCAAGTAGCGTTTTGAGGTTCCAAAGCCTTGTGACCTTTGAAAATACGTGGGGTTTTAATTTAGTTTACTACATGCATGAGCATTTTAATGATGATATAAATTGATGCTCGAGTATAAAGTGCACTTCACATGCTTTTAAATATGCGCTGAGAAGAATTAGAACAAGAAATGTTAAAATGACAAAAAAAAAAAAAAGAAATGGTATAAAAACAACAGTAGAGGGTTTTGAGAAATCAGCTCAAGTTAGGCCTGCAAATATTCAAGCTGGAGGTCAGGCTCACTTAGGCATAAAGGCAAACACATCAGGGTTTCTGTGAGTGCAGCTAAAGTCTGAATCAAACCTGCTGCCCCTTGACGTGTGTTTGTTTACTCGCCTGCCCTGTTTATTTTCATACATCTCTTGACTTTTTTTACAGAATATTCAGTTCTTTTCTTCTCACCTAATCAAAAGAAGCCTTGTGGTGATTCTGTTAGAAGTTGTTTATCTCCAAAGCGCTGATCATGTAGCAAAAATGGCTTTTTCTTGGTTATCTGAGCCATTTCCCGATGAGGCCAAGTCCCTTTTCACCACATCAGCGCTGCAGAGTGGTCCCAGGAGGGGACCGAGGTGGAGCTGCTCTGCTCTGTGCCTCAGCAGCAGAAGGCTCAGCTAATTCCTTGCTGCAGTAATCTTTAATTGCTAATGATGATGTAAGAGGCAGAGGCCACATCACAGGAATTGCACAAGCTGGCAGTTAGCAAAATCGCCTCTTTTCCCTGCAAATAGAGCTTATTTATGTGGCACCGTTGACAGAGAATAAGACCCCTCCCCATTATATATTTTTTCAAATGTCAGTTTTCAGATTGTGACTCTGCTTTAATGTTACGCCAGTGGCACTCTGAAACACATTTATCATTTTTACTTTATTGACAAGATACTCAGAAGGTCAAAGTCAATCCGTTTATGGCAGTATTTTTAAAGATTATTTTGATTGTGCCAAAGGCAAGGCAATGGTATACAAGACAAATGGGGACAAAATGTAGCGTAACAAAGCCTTTATTGCGATTTTCAGGGAACTAAACTGTCAAAGCCATTGCAATTCCAATGCAAAATTCAGCTGAATTAATACAATTGCCTTTTTAAATAAAAAAGAAGTGCCCTAAGCTTTTCTTTTCTATAGGTAAGAGACATTTCAGAGAGGGAACACTTGGAAATATTGCACCTCTAATTAAATCTGGGATCAAATTCCTTCCCTGAGAAGTCCTTTCTGGAGACCACATGGAGACTGTCCTTTGCTAATTCCCCGCCCAAGGGAAGACGTGACATTTCAGCAGACCAACTACTTTACACAAATGAAAAGTTTACCCTATATTTGAAACCCCTTAAAAAAAAAGCAGACCCTTGCTGACCCCCCCCAGTACCACTCAGGGCTTCAGGAGTGTTAATGGGAACAGAATCTTGGCTCGTGATGCCTTTTGCTTGCCTGAGTTAGCTCCTGTGTGAACAAAAGCAAAAGGAACCTAAAAGCAAACAGCTCTTTTCACAGTGTTGCCACAGGAATCCAGCAAGGACAATGTAATATAATTAACTGCATTTCAATTTCTCAATAATAGTGGTATCAAATGGTGCCTTTAGATGAAACTAAAGATGCCTTTAGATGTAGCCTTCTGCTCGATATGTGTTAGCTATAATCCAAAGTCACACCACATGTTGTGGTCTTACCGGTGATTAACTGCTCTGTCTAAACAATGCAAATATATCAGACACCGACACCTGGCTAATTGTTTTCCATCCCTTGCATGGTTTTGTTTGCAGCAGTTCAGAAAAGGCTTTCTCATATTAGCAGCAGAGGAGCTGAACGCTGCAGATGGGCCTGGCAAAGGCCAGGGAGGTGCTTGGAGGAGCACGTGGGGGAGACACGCAAGGTCCCTAAGGAGGGGGGTGCTCATCCAATAAGTTTAACAGGATTTGGGACAAAAGCCATGCGTTTGCCCCCGGAGGAGCCCCGGCTCGAACAGGCACCTCTGAAGGTGTATTTTACCTTGAATTCACTGTCAGAGGCTGTTTATGGACCTCTGTCCGGGTTTAGCTACGTTGGCAGGCTGTCACCGAGCAGGCAGGATGGCAAATTGATGCTCTGTCAGCTCCCCTGGAGCCCACCTGCCCGATTTTGTTCCGTCCCTGACGCGGCTCAGACCGAGGCACGCGGAGCCCATGGCGCAAAAAACCTCACCCAGGGTCTGCAGCGAGCCACGGGCAGAACAAACCCTCAATTACTGAGTTCCCCTTGAAAAATGGTGCTTATTATGGCCCTGTGACAGGATGATTGTAAACTTTAACATGCAAATTGCAGGCTGTGGTGCAAGTTAATTACCAGTGGCTTTCCCGCAGAAATAAATGAATAAAGGCATCACTGTAATCAGCCTACAAAATAATATGATAAAAATGTTATTTCAGGAAAGAACCAAAACAACAAGAAGGCACAGCTGAGCCCTGTTCGTTCCCTGTCTGAGAGATGCCCACTTGTACCTTATGGTGTCTGCAGCTACATTCAAATCAGACAAGACCTTCCTGTTCATTTTTAATGCAGGTGCAGGTGTCAAGCCTGTGGACAGTTATGAAGTGCTCAATATCCCAGTTGTCCCCCTTCATGTCCACATCCACCTCTGCTATGGAGCCACTGCTACTCTGGGCTGTGCAGCCTAGGTTGCCTTTAAAAGGAAATATTTATTTTCTTATGCAAGATAAACCTACAAATTTAATTTAATCCAGCTCTATTTCTGTTATTCCATTAAAGCGGCTTATTTAAAAAATTGCTTTTTGGGGAGTTGGTCATTGTGACCATTCTGGTTTCCTACAGGAGGAAATCAAATGTTGCAGTGAGATTTAGTGGCTCTCTGTCCAGAGAATTGCTGGAATTAAATGCTGGATGTACTTGGTGCTTTAGTCTCCTGCAAAGAGCTGCTTCTTGACCCACCACCAAACTCAGTATAGGCAGGGAGCTGTTCCTAAGACATAGGGATTTTTTTGCTTTGCTAGACTTCAAAGCTTTTTTTTTTCCCCTAAATGTAAGAATTTTATGTCAGCAAGTTGTGGCAAAGAGACACTGAGTAGCTCCTTTTTGACAGTAAAAGCAAACAAATAATAATACCTGCTGTATCTGCAAAGTGAAAACGACATTTGAGTAACTGTGGTGGCGTGGTGGAGCAGGTTCCTTGGGGAAAAGCCTGTCTCCATTGAAACCATGAGGAATGCTGCTGTTAATGCCTGGATGCTGGGAGTCATCTGTTAATGCGTGGGAAAGCAGGGGCAGCCCGTGGGCTTGCTGGGGAGAGAGCCTCCTGAAGAAAGCAGAAGCATCCAGAAATATCCCATGGAAAAGGAGCAGGAGGTGGATATCTGAACTGAATATACTGCTGTGGGCAGGGGGTTTGGCTCTCAGCTGAAGGAAACCTCGGTGTGACCTCAGCTGGAGGAAGACACTCCAGGACCTGTCAGCAGGTCCTGGGGACAGCCTGGAACCCCACTCTGTGCTGGCCAACATTGTACCAGGTGGCAGTGAGGCTCCACAGGGCTGAGGCAGGGACCAGCCAAACAAGGGTCTGGAAAGGTGTTTTTAGGGTGTCGCTTTGGGATACTCCCCTTACAGACCCGCACATTTAACACCTGAAACACCCACTGGTGTTTCAAGCAGGTTGGTGGCTGGATGCTCTGCAAAGAGCTGGGTCACCTGTACGCTTCTTGGGCAGAGGTATTGGTGGAAAAAATGCTGCTTTGGGACCACCAGGCATTTGCTGAGGGTCTGTCCCTCCTGTCTGGTGCTCATGGCCATGGGAAGGAGCATCAGCCATATTAGGGACAAAGCCAGGAAACTTAAGAGAGGCAGGCTGAAAAATCTTAAGGAAATAATGTGCTAAACCTTTTGCTTTCGTTTCTAAAGACAGGTGAGTACAAGTGTAATAGAGCTTTACCTGTCCCTCTTGCTCCCAGTAAATATCAGTGGCTTAACGTGGAGGAAAGTTTAAGAAGTTGTGAGATTTTGTTTGTTTGCTTTGAATAGCGGCTGCAAATCAAATAATATCAATAGGTGATGGCAGCCAGGAAACCCTGAAAGAAATATAGTCCACAAGCCTGAGGTGCATGTTTGCTTAGGGCAAAGCCACACAATATATCTAAAGGGCATTCCAAAGCCTTGGGAAATAGCTGGCAAATTGTAAAATAACTTTTGTGCCGAGGGCGAATGAAAAGCCAGTGACTGATGCAGGCAATGCCAACCAACAGCAGCATTTGGTGGTGGGCTGGGATTGCTCTGTGACAGGAAAGATGCATCCCCACATGCAGATTTCCTTCTTGCCATCATCTCCCACACTGTGGGAACACTACCTGGGGTTTTCCCCAAAAATACATGTAGCTATATGTATGCATGCATACGTGTATGTGAAAAAAAATTCAAATCATGTATGAGTACTCATATTTTTGACATTTGTATGACATACAGTAAATTTTTGAAGTCCCCCCCTCCCTGGAAGATTTTCACATTTCTGCTTTTTGTTTCTTACAGTCCACAGTGGAACAAAACCTTTTCGGATGTGTTTGGCTTTCTCTTCACGGGAAAATTATGAAAGATTGTCATTTGGAAAAATCAGTCTGAAATGCTGAGGCTAATAAGCCATAACTCCAAATTAATTGCAGACAAAGGATGTGTTCCCTTTCTTCTCTTTCTGTTTTAGAAACAGAAGGAAACTTTCTGATCACCAGGCACTTCCATGCTCAGGGGCTGCACTTCAGTGACGTAGAAAAGCTCAGGTAAGAGTTTCTGAAGCTTTCAGCATCTCAGTGCCATCACTTCCCCGTTTAAGAGTTACCACACACCGAAAGAGAGTTTATGTGGAAAAGGAAATGGGAAAGGGAAATTCTTTCCGAGATCCTAATGAATGTGTTCAAAATAACAGGAGAATCCAACTGACCTGATAACATTTAAAAATTCCTTTTTGTGGACGCAGGTTCCAGGTGAACAAACATCTATTAATAGATATTTGTAGCTAAGGAACATCTGACAGTTTACTAAAGGTAAAAGTTGCTGCCTTATTTCACCAATACTTACCAAGATTTTACTTCAATTATTCTGCCTGCTGATGACAAAAAATTTTCATTCTTAACAATATTCAGAGGCATAAATTTGTTGTGAATGTGACAGTGATCACTACGTTAAAATGCTTGAACCATGAGTGCTCCTCTGGTAGGTAAAACATAGTAATTGTGTTTAAAAGCCTTGATCATTAATAAATAAAACTATTTTCAGAGATTTCAGAAGCAGAGGAATCTCCTGCTGAACTGAAATGATAAGGAAGCACATTGTACAAGCAGCACACACTCATAATGGCCAGGTCTTGAACGAGTCACAAAGCATTCATAAAGCACAATTGATAGAGATAAATGAACCATTGTGCAAAATGAATGTAATTATAGAAATTTTGACCCAGGAAGAGACCAGAGGCTGAGCACCTGCTGAAAAGAATATGACATTTAATACATGTTACTTGTACTGAATAACAGGCAGATGTGAGAATAAAACCCTTCTACAATCTGAAGGTGTTTTCTTCATGATGCATCTGAATTTCATTTGTCTGGAAACAAGGTCACTTATCATCCTGGTCTTCTGTGGAGTAAAGCAATAAACTATTGACAAACCAAGGGCCAATGTTCAGTTCCAGAACAAACAATTATTTATTCATGCTCGTATCTCTTATCTTGCTGTGCATTTCTATTTTTAACTTGTGGTTTCGAAAGGAGGGATTGATTATGTGAGACTTTTCTTCTAGTCTGTGTATCCCCTGAATAATCTGCAGCATAATGAGCTGCACTGAGCTCACACAGGAGGATGCAGAGCCAGGCAGAGAAGCACTTTGTGTGGGGCCAGGAGAGGTGTCAAGAGGGTCTGACAAAATAGGTGAAAACAAGGGGTCCATGTGAGGAGTGTGGGCAAAGTGTGAGGAACGTCCTGGCAGGTTACAGTGGACTTTGGAGAACTGTCACAGCAGATGGGATGGAAAGCACTTCCTTCAGTGCTCCATAAATAGAGAAGATGAAGCAATTTTTTCTTTTCAGGGACAACGCACGTGTGGCCGGCTGAAGTGAATGAGCCAAGAAGTGTCCAGCAGAAGTTTTGTCCTTTAAAATGTTTCAGTCTCCAAGAATCACTGTCTGGCATCTCTCATCAGTGTGAAAATTGCCCATGGATAATGTGGTGGACACAAAAAGGACAGGAAACACCACATGGATAAAAAGCAGTGGGCAGTTGCATGGGCCAGGTGAAGTCAGTAGACACCCTGCTTTGCAAAATGCAGCCTCATCTATTGAATGTGCCAGTTAGAAAAAAGAGAAAAGCCAAATTGTGTCAATAGCTCTATTATATTTTACCAAGTCTCCTCCTCACTCATTCTGGCTCAGCCCTAGAGCCAGGGAGGCTGAGAATCTGAATATAGAAATCACTTACTATTGCTGTGTCACAACAGAATTCAAAACCTCATAAATTTCCTCAAGTTATCTCTAAGTTAATGATGATGCCTTTAAGGGCTTCTGAGCAATCAATAAAAAGAAAATTATAATTATTGTTATTGATTGGTCTATTTTGCTCTCATCCCTCAGAATGAAAAAGTGAAATCAAATGAAAAGGGTCTTTCTTGCCTCCTAATCTCAGTTGAACATACAGTCACAAATGTCGCTTTCCTAAATAGAAGCAGCAAAACCAAACTCGCAGGTTTTGATTTTAGAACCCACTGGGCTCTATTCAGATGGAAATTTGATTTCCATGGTTTACCCCTCTGAGAGCTGGAGTTGTCTCTCTGCCTCAGCCATGACACCGGCTAATTACCATGCGCCAGCCACACATTTTTCCAGACTGCTCCCATGGATAATACTGAATTTTGGCCACATTTTCCTGCGCTTCCTCAACGCAGTGCTGTGTGTGAATGACATTATGCTGGGCAAAGTGTCACCACTCCGTTGCTGTCAGTGCTTCCATGCTGCAGCAGAGGCTGGTGAGCAGATAAGGGGCTGAGTGCAGGTGGCTTAGCGCTGCCAAGGCCGGGTCTGCGCGCGTGTCCTGGCTGTGATTTAGCTCCTCATGGACGCGGGGGGAAGAGGCAATTTTTCCTGCTATTGTTTTGCTGTTATTCACTGCTGTTATTCATCCCATTCACTGGCACAACGTTGGCTTCAGCTCTTCACGTGTTTGTAATGGGCTTTCCTGTCAGGGCTTTGACATTTGGGATGAACGGCTGGGTTCCCTCTCGCCTTTGGAGTAAGGCTTTATTCATTACAGTGCTGCAATAATGTGCACGGACATGCTCCACTTCCCAGCTGATGCACAAACCTGAAAGCACCTCGCCACCGTCCTACCAAAATTTAGGTTTCCTTTGACCCTGTCCTTCATCCCCTCGTGGGCTGTCTGCTGTGTGAAAGTTGGAGAGAGCTGATACAAAACAGACTCGAGCACATCGCAGCTCCTGCTGTGGATGCAAAAAGTTCTTCTCAGGCACTATAGCACTCTGGGTGGATTTAAAAAATATTGAAATAAAAGGTCATGAGCTAGAAATAGCCAGCAGCCTGCCTGGCCACCGTGATAAGATAAAGCTGGGTACTCCCAACCGTGGAATTGCGACATTAAGCCTAATAGATTTCTAAAATCCAAATTTATCAGCAATCCTCACTGTTTGTTTCTTCAACTTTCGAAAGGCACAGATTCTGTACATACAGTCATGGTATCTTCAAAACTAAAATAAATCAGTGCCTTCCTGACGTAGAAACAGGATTTTATCAGTTCCAGCCAGCATTTTCCCTCAGCCATGATGGTATTCTGGGGAACCTCACACACCTGGTTGTGTGTCTAGCACCTGACAGAGGTCTGGTGACACCTACTCATGCCATGAAAGACCAAGGTTTTCAGTTGCTATATACAAAAACTTCCAGATAAACACATTTGCTATTTTTATTTAGTTGAATTTAATTCCCAATTCCCATTTCTAACAGGCACTAATTTTCCTTTTTGTTTAGGATCATCTCTGCTTTGGTTGATCCACAGATCTCTGCTTTTTTACCAGGAGTAGTAGGAGCATCAATAAAAACAGCAAGGTTTCAGGAACCTATAAGGCCTTCAGCTAGAAGCTGCTTTTTGATGTAAAAGAAAATGCAGCTCAGCTGGTATCAGCTGAGTCTTCACCACATTTATAGCTGCTACCTGTGCAACCTTTTAGGATGTAATTACCATAACAAGAAAAAACATCCCCATAATTATAAGCATGTAAAGCCAAAAGCCTTTCTGTGGCCATCCAGCCAGAGCTGCAGCTACAGATCTGCACTTTCACGGGGGACACGGGGGACTGGGGAGGCACAGGAATAAACAGGAGACAATTGTTGCCCCATATGGTGCGTGTTATCAGCAGCTGTGCCTTGATCAGGATCAGCCGTGCAGAAGACAAACCTACTGATTTCTTCTCAGTTACACTGAATTAGCTTTGATCACAGTGTAGGTTTGTGTGTTTTGAAGCTTCTGCTCGCTTAAAAATGTGCTGGGGAGGTCTGTGTCCTCAGAAGGTCCCCTGAGGCTGGAATGAGCCCTGTCCCTCAGTGGCTGATCAGGCTGTGGGAGGGTTTCCCATTCAGGGATGGGTTGGAAGGGGGTGGGGATTTCTTCCACCACGGTCAACGCGGTGCTTCTTACAGGAGGTCTAGCTCTGGCACTTTCTAGTGCTTTAGGAAGAAAAGGAAAGAAAATCAGATTGCCAGATGGAGTATTCTCAATGGGAGCCACTCTCCTTCTCAGACACTGATAATGCAGTACAGCTTCTTCTCACCAGATGAGATGAATCCTAGCAATTTTTTATTTCCATGGAGCCATTTCCATGCTGAGCTTTCAATTCTACTCCTCCACCTCCTTGCCTGATAACTGTAAGAGTGTGCTTTTGGACTATAAAATCTAAAGTTATACCTTTTAGTGAAAAACACGGTTTAAAAAATAACATTTCTGAACTGAAGGAGGAAGCAAGCGGATCTCAATTCTTTTGCTAGGGAATAATTCAGCTGAAAATGTTATCTGTGTATCTCCATCCATAGGTAAAACAAGGTGATTACAGGCAGTATTTCAGGTTTTCTTCCACCTTGCTGTTATCAAAACAAGACTCAGTTTTGCATTCTTAGTTGGTAATTGGCTAATAACTGTAATTTCATCCACAGAAAATCGGCCAGAAACCAGTGTTCAGAAAAACCCTACAATATGACAATTGATCAATTCTTCATTAGACTTGATGCAGTCAGGTTACCGCAGTCATTTCATTTGCAACTTGAGCTAAAAATAAAAACAATCGGCAAAAATCTAGTCAAGCAATTTCAGATTGGAAAGCCATAACACAAATTAGTGCACTAAGAAACAGCAGGCAATCAATTTATCATTTGCTGCTTTATTCTTTAGCAATTTGCAGTCATTGCCGAGTTGCTTTTGAAACTTGTAAAATTTGATTATGTGAAACCTGGTGAGTGTCAGGCTTTGGTCATTTCTGGGTTGTGTTTTATGAGTTGTTTTATGACAAAAGGATGTAACCTCAGGCTGAGCCAGGGGAGGTTCGGGCTGGACAGCAGAAAAATTTATTCACTGAAAGGGTTGTTAAGCATTGGAACGGACTTCCCAGGGAAGTGATGGATTCACCATCCCTGGATGTGCTCAAGAATTCACTGGATGTGGCACTCGGTGCTCTGATCTAGTCGAAAAGGTGATGTTTGGCCCAAGGTTGGACTCGACCATCTTAGAGGGTTTTCCCAGTCTTAATGATTCTGTGATTCTGTGTTTCTATTCTAGGAGCTGCTTGGAGAACAGACCTGCCTGGCGTCTGCTGACATCCTGCACAAGCACACAGAACTAGAACTTAGCACGGGAGTCCTGGCAGCAACCTTTCTGTAGTTTTCTACAGTTAACCCAGTTCAGAGAAGGTTTAGTTGCCCCTAAATCTTCAAATGCCACTTTAAAAGCCACGGTGGGGACCTACAGCTGCAAATAGTGCCGGAGCCAGCTGTGGTTCCATGTGAAAGAGTGTCTACTGCCCCTCCCACCGTACCCTGGCTGTGGGTGGGGTAGCACACAAACGTGATGGTGTTCTTAACCTGAGGTTTGGATGATTTCCCTGTCAGCCCATGAACAAAAACGGGTTTGCCTGTGATAGACTGAGAAGTGCCCACGGTGCTGTGCAGCCCTTACACCTTCCACATTTACCCACAGGGGACCTCAGGAACACTTTCTCTTTCTTTATCCCCCACAATGCTCCTCTTTCTGCACTCAGAAATGAGCATCCCATTTAGCCCTGGTGATGAATTGTGTTGTATAAACATTGCTTGCAAGCAGTGGGAATGCTCCAAGAGGCACTGGGTGTGTTTGGAGCACAGGCTGCACAACAGGCCCAGCAGAAAGCAAACAAACAGGTGAGAGGAGCATTTGGGGACATTTTCTGCTGGGTTTGAGCTTCATGGGCAGATTTGGAGCTGGCTGATTTTCCCTCACTTCAAACCATGACTGCCACATGCTGGGGCAATGGCCTGAGCATTTGGCCATGCCATGGCAGATCTCCCACTGAAACCACTCTCTTTTTGATAATTTTGTTAACTATTCAATATCAGTAAGAACACTCTAATTTTGCCAACTTCCAATGTTGTTTCCCTTCTTTGAATTTTTCTTTGCACTGATGCATACTCAGTTCTGCTTACAAAATGCATAACTTCTTGAAGAAAACCTACAGGTCTCATACCAAAGTGTTCTGCTGCCTCCTTGCTGGACTCTCATTCTCACCCCATATTATTTAAGCAAACTTAGCCTTTTGCCACGAGCTGCAGCTCTCTGTGATGATCTCTCAGCTCTCCCTCAATGACCCTTGTGGGTCCCTTCCAACTCAGGACACTCTAGGATTCTATTTCTAACCCACAAAGGCTCTAAAATGTGGTGTGGAAGAAAATCCAGGGTCCAAATTTACTGTGAAGATCTTTGCTAGATATTCCTTAGCCTCTCATTCCTCCTCTGTCATGCCACAGTAACACTGAAGGCTCAAGTCAAGTTCCATTTCATCCTTTCTATTATTTGCTGAAATAAGTGTCTGGTGCAAAGCAAGGCACTCAAATCTAGGTTATTCCCTCGCAGAACATGTAGATTCAGCAGCATGGCTTGATATTAATAACATCTGAATGGCTAAATCCCTGCAAAGTGAGGTAAAAGTTTGCTCCTAGGGATCCAGCAAACACACTTAAACCACTGAATTATCTTAATTCTAAGATACCCTTCCAGCAGCACCACAGGGCCAGGATACACTTTGGGTTATTTTGCTGTATCTGGAATTCTGAGGCTGTTCCGGAGACACGAAGGCACAATGAAAAGCAGAACTGGACAAACATGTGAAGGCTTGAGGTATAAAAGGATTAACAGATGCCAGTGTTCTGCATTTTTCTGCTGCAATAACACAAGCACAGGCAGCACCCAGAGCGAAGCAGAAAGTGAAAGATTGCATGTAGGAGGGACAGAAGGACATGGCTATCGTGGTGTGCTGCTGTAAATTTTGAGAAAAGGCAACTGTTGAACAGATGTTACCAGCACACGGAAGATTTAGTGCGTAGATGATTTGCAATTCACTGGTCCGCTGAGGAAAAGTTACTTATTTCAATCTAAAGTAAAATCTTCCCATTTTCCCAGAGAAATAAAATCTTTAAAATCACAAAGAATGATTGATAATATTGAAATTCAAGCTAAACTCCTCTTCAACCTAAAATTAAACATCTCAGAAGCAGGAGGCATCGAGGCATTTCATTTGCAAAGACGTTGAAAGGAAAAAAAAATTAAAACTCCCAGAAAAATATAGCTCTTTAGGCTAAACAGCTTGTCAGATTCAAAATGAAATTATGGTAGATCTTGCTGATGTGGGGAAAAGTGTCACCAATGCCATTTTAACACCCTGTTCACCCAAAACACATTCCCGAGGATGCTCACAGCGTTGGGTTTGCTCCAAGGAACATTATCCCTGTATTTTTGTTTTCCTTATCTCCATTTCCTTCATTCACATGAACTGCTCTGTAGGATGAGCTCTTTTTTCTTAATTATTTTTATTTTTTTAAATTTTTTAATTCTGGCTGTGGGACACTCAGGTCCAAAATGCAAATCACCTCAAGCAAGGATGTCCAGTTCTAATTTATTCCCCATGCTGCAGTGACCAAGCACCTAAATGAACACCTCCCCTAGATACTCCTGCAAGAGTTTTACATATTTCTTCAACAGCACGACAGAGTCTTCATCCACCCTGAGAGACAGCTGCCCTTACTACAATTTTGGGCATTTTGGGTTGCAGTTCTTCATGGTCACAATGAAAATGTGTTTGTGTTGCCAGCCAATCTGACCTGCATCGGGGTCTCAGTGGCTGAGAGGGATGGTGCAGGGTAGGTCTGACTCCAGGTGGCCACGTGAACCAGTTAAGTTCTGTATTTCTCTCAAGCTCATTTCTTGGTATTTGTCGCTTATTCATTATGACTCCTGGTGCAGAGAGCACATCAAAGTGGAATTTTTCTCTTTAATCAGGGACCAAAAACATTACCACTCTCATCGTAGGATTGCAGTCCTCATATTTTCTTCTCAGACCTATCCTTGGAATGTGTCCCATCATTGAAAATCCTCTTCTAAGGTAAGAAAAATTACCTTTTCTCTTTCAAGGCAAACCTTTTCTTAGGATATAGACCACATGCAAGAATGACACAGATTTTTATACAGATTAAGTCTTATTTGCAATAATAATTTGCAGTATTTTCTCGTCACCGAAGTCCTTTCCAAGGTTTCTTACAACAGCAGGTTATTTTGGCTGCAATTCCGTGAGAATTGACAGTCCAGCTCTTTGCAAAAGCCTCTGCAAATAGTCATTAAGGTAAGTCTCCTTTCCCCTGAGAGTGGGATGTGAAGAACTGACGTGATCATCTGTGTGCACATGAAATATACAGAAGAGACTGATTTTCACCCTTTTTAAAAGACAGGTGTATATATATGTATAATAGCTAAAGTAAGAGTCTATGTTTTTCTGCCAGATCAAGCAGAAGCTGGACCTGTTAACAAACAATGCCGAGGTTAAAGAGAATAAACAGACCAGTTAATCACTTCTTCTGGCCCAGGTAAAATTAACACCACAGTTGAGTTAGCACCTCTTACACTGACAGGGGGGAAAATCCCTGTCTACAAGGGAAAACCTTGCTAGGAGGAGGAAGAGAGGGATGCCCTGGGGAAAACAGGCTGCCTGTCCCTGCTATCCTGAGATCCAAGACGAGCCAGGAGCAAGGAGCTACGGGACACTTGGGCACTGCAATGGAAGGTCCAAGCAAACAGGGCAGGAAAGGACTGGGGAAGGTAATTTAATCCCCCTGCATTCAACAACACACCCCAGGGATGGCACAGTCCCATTTGTCACATGTGGGATAAGATTTGTGAACTTTATGGATGCTAAATTGCCTGGTGTGTGCTCTTAGCAGAGAGCCTTGTTTTGACACAAGACTTATCTCTCTGAGCAGCTCCCAGAAATTCCCTAAAAACTTTGCAAATTCATTTGCTCAGAGCCTCCAGTGCTGCTCTGGGGCAATATCTGCAGGTCCCTCTGAGGAGAGGACTCCAAGGAGTCCTCTGTTTCCCAGCAGCAAGGGGGGCTTGTTCACACCCTTGTCTGTTTAGGGCTTGGCACGGATTTCACGTGCTTGTTTTACTCTCTCCCTGCTGACAATTTGCCCCTGAGTATTTGGATTCAGAAGAAAGTAAATAGAGTGAGATGCCATATGTTAATTCCAGTATGCTTTTTGGCTGATAAAAGTGAAAAGTATAAGCTCTTTGGGAGATTATTGCATATAAATAGGCTGAGGCAATGGCATGGAGAACCTAGCTGAGCAGTAGCCTCGCCATTAAGATTTTATCTAAGTGATCCAATGTTATGAGAGAAGAAAAAAGCAGTAGAAGGCTGGGTAGCAGGATCAAACTACCTAAAAATCTGATTTCTGGTCATGCAGAGGTTTTGAATGTTGAGGTTTTTAGTATGTCTAAGAGATGCTCAGGCTGTGGTGGTGCATCAGAACAGTAAATCTCTCGCTGGGGTGAATGTGGACATTTTGCTTGAGCAAATGTAAGTGGCAAGGGAAAGGATGTTGTTCCTTGACGCAGTTGTTCTCCTGACACTTCACACTATGAAATACACTCCAATTTCCCAACAGAAAGAAACTGAAATTATGAAGAATAAGATTGACTGAAATGGATGACAGTGTTTAAAAAATGTTAGCTGGTATTGATGTTTTGGAGGAAAAGAATGACTCCAGGAAAGCTGCCCCGAGGAGGTGATGGATAGGCCTGCCACGGGGGCCTGTGTCGTGCTGGATAAGTCACTCCAGCCGTGTCAGAGGTGATCATCACTCCTGTGCTCCTTGTTTTCTGGTGCCTGACTGACGACCCTGATATGCAGAAATATGAGGCACTTAAAGCTGAGCTGCCTCCGAAATCTTGATGTTGGATCTGGCTGTGAGCTTTCTGATGAAAACCTTTTTTTTCTGTTGGAAAGTGCTGTCTCGCTGCAGCTGAGATTTTCACGGAGTGTGTTTCTCCACTGAAGTTTTTGTTGTGTGATTTTTAGTACAGAATTGCTGGAGGGGAAAAAGGCAGAAAAGAAAAGGGAGAAAGCTCTGCACTTTGGCGTAATCAAAGCACATGAGAAACCACAAACTGAGAGGCTTGGGCTCTGCTCTGGGTCTGCCTGAGCAAAACTTCCCAAATTAATGTCACTATCTCCTGGGCCGATAGCTACTAGGGGTGGTGGGTGTGGACAAAGGGGAGGAGAAGAGGTTCTTTCTCCCTTTCCCTCTCTTTCTACTTGCTTTTACTAAACATTTCAAAGGAATTTTGTTTCATTTCAGTGTGAAAGAGAGAAGAAAAAAAAGTCTCTGTGCTTTTCATGAAAGGGAAGAGCAGTTCTGTGCCTGGCTCTGCTTTGCACAACTCTGGGTTTAGAGATGAGACACCTCAGCAGATGGGACACACTCAGCCCCATTTCCCTGTCTGTCTAACCATTAACTTCTTGTCCTGGGGGTGTTGGGGAAGGCAGGATACCCCACACCCCACACTTGCCTCTCCCTAGACCAGTAATGCTGTAAGAGAAGAGAATTGGCTCACGTGGTGCAATTGGCTCCCAAGAACCCACACCAGCTTTTCCCAAACACCTTATTTCCCTGTTTTCTGAGGGAGGATTTAAGGTTGCTGAGACATGCACCTGTCGCTCCCCAACTTCTAGTTCCAGGTGAAGGGAGTTTTGGGAACACTGATCTCCCAGACAAGGTTTCTCACCACTTAAATCATGGCTAAGGGTGTTCCAGCCCTGGTCAGGTTGGTCTCCCTCTTTCTCCACCATCTGTGGCTATGAGGAACAGCCAACTGCTGCCTCTCTGCTTCCCATGTAAGAAGAATAAACACAGCCCCTTTCAGTGCTCCCTTCTCCAAGGTAAGCCTATTTCTTTTTCACTTCCCTTTCAGGTCACGTTTCCAGGTCCCTTGTTAGCATTGCATCTCCCTTTCTGAACTGCCTCTAATTTGTCCAGCTTTATTTCAGTGGGATGATCAAAATTAGTCACAGTAGTCCAGCTGTGGCCTCTCAAATCCATGTGCACAGGTCTAATGAGTTGCTGTGTTTCATGTGCACCACACTTGGCAACAAATTCCGTTCCTAATTTTTCCTAGTAGCCCTGCAAGTTGCAAGTCATTAGGAACCTGCATGGAAAGCAGTCTGGCTGGTTTGTAGAGTCTCAAACCATCTTTTTTTTTTTTTTTCACTTTTTCTTGTTAAGAACTGAATTTTTGCCTCTGTTTTTGCCCTTTGGATGTCAGAAGTTCTGCGTTTGTTTTTGAAGGCAGCTTTTGATTCAAATAATGACTTGTTTTTTACTCAAGGTGGTATACCCATTTTTAGCTCTTTCTCTCTTTTTTGTGCCTTATGTTCTTGTTAACATCTCGAAACAAACTGCTAAATATCTGATTGTAATGAAATATCTCTGAGAAAAATGAAGCAAAAAAGACTTTGAATTCATTTATATTCCCTTTATATTACCTGCTCTTCTTCCCTGTTAATGGATCTGCACTACATTCCTTTGCCTTTAACACTGATATTATTTGGCCTTCACCCCACAAAGGCTATGAAAGTAAATTAATGACTGCAAATTAAGCACCCAGTTAGTATAATAAAGAAGGAAAAAGCCTATCTGGAGATGAATGGCGTTTCCAAGATGGGTTTTGCTACTTAGAGCAACAGAGGCATTAAAGCCGTGTGCTCTCAATAAGAGTGACATGAAATACTGGCTCACTGCTCTGCAGTGGAGTGCCATCCATCCTGGCAGCTGCAGGAAGCACCAGTCCTGGAGGAAATCAGGGCATGGTGGTGCCACAGAGGCTGGATAACGATTTACAGGCACGAGGAGCAAATTGTAGCAGTGCAAACAGCTTCAGCTTCGGGGATCCTGTCTGGTGAGCGCTGCCCACCGTGACTTTGCGTGCTGATAGATGGAAGGGGAGATATTTGCTGTGCCCTGGTGCTGGGCACTGTCCTGTCAGGTTCCTCAGGGCACTGAGTGGTTCCTGGCCTGGGAGGGAGCTGGGGTTTTACCTCCTGCCTGGGATTGTAACCTGCATCTGTTACTGTTCTGTGCTTCCGCAGTTCCTTATCCACCAGAAAAGGACAGAATAATAAATGTACTCTTAGTGAAAATATACATCTGTAGAAATTTCCTCTGTGTGTAACGAGTGTCTGATTGTACCAGGCAGTGTTGCTCTCTTCAGTGCTGGTGGCCTGCTTGCCCCATGTCTCGTGTGAGCATCTGTTCTGTGACTTGTATCTACGCTGTTTTACCCAGAGGGATCCAATTAAAGCGGGCTGCGTCGTCTCTGAAGTGACCAAGATTTCCTGCAATAAGGCTATTCTTACCTGGTGACCTGCAGCAAAATTAAGACCTTATTTTCTGCTGAAGAGGTGTGAACAATCACCAGAGTGAGTCCAGACTTGACCTTGCTTTTCTCTCAAATACTTTTTTATTTTTTCCTTGTACTTTTTTTTTTCTTCTTCTCTTGTCCAATCTGGCTGCTGGGGATTTTACTCACAGGCTGTCATCTGACCTTTCTGCCCATGACCGTAAAATTAATTAAACACGCCTCTCTCCATGCATGTTTGCTAAACAGACTGTCCATTCCAGCACTAGTTAGTACAGAGGTCCCATCAATGTTAACAGGAGATATCTGAATACAGGGCGAGGAAATTTTGCACTCTGCCTGCTGTACAAATCAGCTCGGTGTACGTCCTCTCTGTGTCCTGTGTGTGTAGCCTTTTGTCTCCTGTGTCCTTCTGACTTAATTTCAGTTTGCCCTCTACTTTCCCCTCCATTACTGTGTTATACATGGGCAGTTGGCTGTGTGACTTAATCACACTGGTCTCCTCCCGCTGTTTTACCTCAATCATCTCCAACCTTTCTCCACTGAACTGACAAAGGTACTTTCTCCTGTGCCGTGGAAAACATGAGCTAAACCAATATGACAGTACCGGAGTTCTGCGTGCATGATTTCAATAACGTCCCGTGTAACCAGCCACCGGGCTGAGCTCTTTTTAATGAAATCACCCTTGTTATCAGCCTGTTTTCATTCAGTTCTCACAGAAGGATTGCTCACAGCATGAGTCATGCCAGACATTTCAGTGCCTCTCTCAGGAAAACACTAAAGATAATAAAAAGGGGTAAAAGCATGAAAACATTTGGAAATACAACACTTAGCAGCAGTGATGCTGCTGATAATTTTCAGCCATTTTGCAGAACATTAAGGGAAAAAAACCAATCAAATGCCAAAAGTGACATTTTATTCATGAATATTTTTTTTTGTTTATTTCTGGGCTTACTTGCATCCTTGTGCAAATCTAAAGTTCCAGCTTTTTTTCATTTTAAGGTCTTCTGCTCTCAGAACTTTCTTCTCCACGGGATAATAGAAAGCTCAGCAGGGCAGGCAAAGACACTCATTTAACCGCGCAGGGCTGGGGCCGAGCCCCCTGCCACGGCTCCAGTGAGGTGGTGCTGGGGGCTGAAGGGAAATGTGCCCTGGTGAGGTGGTGCTGGGGGCTGAAGGGAAATGTGCCCTCCCGCTGCCATCCTTGGGGACCAGGGTGAGCACTGTCCCTCCGGCAAGGGAGGTGCTCTTTGACCTCAGTCCTCTCCGTCTGAACAAGGAAGGGATCACACCACACGCACAAGAGCACACTGAGATCACCTGTTGGGGTTTTTTGCATACGATTTCCCCCTGAAAAGTACTTTGTTTTTTTGGTTTTTTTTTTTTTTTTTTTTTTTTTTTTTTTTTTTTTTTTTTTTTTTTTTTTTTTTTTTTTTTTTTTTTTTTTTTTTTTTNTACATCATTATGAAGCTTTCCTGGCACTGCATCTGCTGATTGATGGCTGTGAAAATGCATCATATTTCATTCCCTTTTCCTGGACGTGAAGCCAGCTGCTAATGGTTTTCCCAGGGTGAAGCTGGCAGCTGCAGGATCAGGTCTCGAGGCTCTGAAATGTACATTTGCAGGACAGCCACCTGGGCTTTTGGCTGTTTCATTAGTGGTCATTACTGCTTGTAAAAAGGGATCTAAGCAACGTGAGTGCTGAGCCTGGCTGTAAATTCTGGGGTTTGATTTGGGAAACCACAGCCATTAGTGTCGGATGGAAGTGATCTCAACGATCTCAAAATCTTTCTGTCTGCAATTAAAACTTCCATTGCCTGTTTCCAAAACCATGAGTCCCATGGTCTAACAGTTCACATTTATTTAGCTTTATTCATCTGCCCCTTCAAGTCAAATACAGAAACTAAAGCATAAGTAGCACCCTTTTTATGTTAATTGTGAGTGCTTGCTGAGGACCGAAGTAGTGCAAGTGCCAGAGCATCACTGAGATGAAACTGTTGCTCTCTGCAGACACCAGAGAGCAATAAATAATCTTCTCCTACAGGTCTTGGGTAAAAATGATTATCTAATTCACTCTAGGAAAAAGTGTTTTTATTTCAACATGTCTATATTTTGTCTGACTTTCCTGGTTTTTTTTTACACAGCAAGGGACAAGGGACTGTGGTGGCCTCCAAGGCCATCTGGGCTATGGGATTGTTGTTCTGCTGCTTCAAGCCCCAGGTAGCACCTCCTGCTGTCACAAACCCCCTCTGTGACTGGGAAGGAAGGGGTAGGATTGGTCCCCCTGGATGTGTGGATGGCATGTTCTTCTGGGAGGCAGAGGCAGGCAAACTACACAGGGTTTGGGGGTGCTGTGTGTCGCTCCCCAAGCTGACTTTTAACAAGGCAGGCAGGATATCTCATCTTTCCTAGAGAAAGATAGGCTCACCAGGATGCTGGGAAGAGATTCCCCATCAGCTTTGTAAGCTGCTGTCAGGCAGGAAGCAGGAGGATCTGCATTTGCATTTACATTTTGTGGAGTGTTTCGCAGCAACTTAAATGGGAAAGAACAAAGCAGGAATGATTGCTTGTGCTGCACTTTCTGAGAGCAGCAAGAGGATTTCATAATCACACAAAATCACGCAAGCACAAATTTTGCGTCGTTGGCCCCTGACAGGAAATTGACCTTGACATACACTTGAACAACCTTAAACGGGAGAAATAGATCCTATCAGCAGAAATGCTGTAAATCAGAACCTTCCTTCCAGGTAGGAAAGTCCTGCCGGCTTGATTTCTAATCTAAATGATCAACAAAAAGCATTCATAATTGTTAAGTGTTTGAAAAGTGGGTGCAGAGTGTACATCCCTTTCTCCTGCGAGGCTCCGTGGGTTGAATTCTCTCTCCTCAGTGAGTGCCACAGAGGCTTTAGATAAGGAACCTGTGAAGAATAGCTGAACAGTGAAAGCTATTATCCTTAAAGACTGATATTTACCGGATTCCTGCTTTTTGTCTTTCTAGCTGAGTCACAGAATTTCCTTTGTTGCTGCACATTCATTTTCCTCCTTCCTCCAGCAAACACCATTGAATTGAGCAGGCACACGTCTTATCCACCATTATCTAGAATCATCTCCAAAAACCCTTTTAAGTCCTGTTCACATACAAATGAGCCTTGGAGGCTTCCAGGGCAGAGCAGTACATTAGCAAGGCTAGGAATTAACAATAGAATTGGGTCAATAAAAGGAGGATCTACTAGCTGATCACAAGGTGACTGTTTCCACTGCAACGTGAAAAGCTGGAAATACAGTAGAGCAACAGTTAAATTAGTGCCACTGTACAGAGCTCGTTTGGATCCCTGCCTGCTTGTTCTGATTTGCAAAAGCAGTGGGAAAGGCTATTAGGATAATCAGGAGAATGAAGAGCTTGCTTTTAAAGTATAGGATGAAATTAATTTGCTTAGCCCCGCAAAAGGGAAAATGAGGATGCGTTTTGTGCTGCTGATATGAGCATAGCAGGGAGGGGAACTCTGGGCTGAGGGAGAATGTTGTGAAAACATCTGCTTTAAGAGCAACATCTGTGATCGTATTTGAGGTGGAAAATAGAGAGTTAATACCTCTGGAAAGGTAAAATTCCAGGTGATTCGAGCAAAATATCTTTTTTTCCAAGATGGATCTGTCGCTTGCCTCTATAGCAAGGGATTTGGGCTGAGCAAGAGCCATGGCATGGCTGGTTCAGGAGGGGCTTTTATCAGTCACTGAGGGAGCTCTGTGTGGTGGCATTTGCCAAATCCTCTCGTCTCTCTCTCCTCAGAACATGAGTGTGACCAAAACAAGTCCTCCTCTGTGTGGAGGGCAAAAAATCCGAGATATCCCCAGCCACACTGAGTGGGCAGACAGGTCTCTCCTACCACCCCCTTTCTCTTGTGGAGATAATGCCTGAAAAACTTTCTGGAGACCAAAAGTGAGCACGATGCATAGAATCTCTCCCCCAGGTTACCTGGGTATATTTGATGAAAGGAAAATGTCTGCATGTTACTGCAGACACTGGAGCAGTGAAGCTGGAAGATTCTGGATCAGGAGATCAGAGAGCTCTGAAAGTTTTGAAATTATATTCTTGTCCTCACCCACCGCAGATATGATTGAATGCTCACAAGCCATGCTATTGTTTACAATATTTCACTCTTCTGATGCAAGAATTTTGAAACCTGTTATCTATTTTGTTATTTTATCATCAATTACTGCATTATTGTTGGGGGAGGTTTATACATTCACCTTCTTATCATAAATATCCTGGAATATAAAAATATCTGATTTTTACACTCTTACTATGAATAAATTAAGTTGGATTTATGAGACTTGTGGCCTGTTCTGCCTCTGCTCTTTGGAGGGCTTTGTGAAAGCGCAATGAGAGCTCTTATTTCTTATTATGGAGTTTTATAGCCACCATGTAACTGGGTTAATATGAGAAGTATAAATAAGGATATGCATTTGCCTGTGAGATGTTTTAATATGGAGAAGAGCATCTGAAGCTCAGAAAAATATGAACTGAAGCACAGACTGTGTATCTTCCTCTGTAAATAGGAAGAGAAACTGTTTCAAGTGCTGAAAAAAAAAATGGAGTGTGTGGGAATTGTCCCCCAGGAAAGGTAAAAAAGACATTGGATTTATTCCTTTTTTTAAGCCATCGTGCTCTACTCTATAACTACATTTTAACAAACATCCTCAGATGCTGCAGTTGCTCCCTCTCACCTGCTGGTCTCCTGCACAGGCTTTCACAAAGTGAAAGAAAAGGCACTGAAAGCAAGAGAAGCTGGAAAGGCCTAACAGCCAGGATGCTTTGCCTTCTAATAGTTCCTCTTCCCTTTGGTCTGCAGCAGCTTGGGTGATGTT
The DNA here is from genome assembly GCA_013397975.1 of Machaerirhynchus nigripectus. Classification (NCBI taxonomy): domain Eukaryota; kingdom Metazoa; phylum Chordata; class Aves; order Passeriformes; family Dicruridae; genus Machaerirhynchus; species Machaerirhynchus nigripectus. Next base: position 844,336 of record VZRQ01004594.1, read on the forward strand.
AGTTCCTGTAGGCTGAGCCCCAGACAATAACCACATCCTACTTTTAAAAGAAAAAAAAAATAGAGACACACAAACCACTCTTTTTATTAAAGAATACAGGCTAAATCCTGTGATTCTCTCTCCTGTGTCTGAGCAAAAATAATCCTCATTCATCCCTGTGCTATGTTCTTATCCTTTGCATGGTTCAATGCTGCTTTAACAGCATCAGCTCCAGAAGGATGCAGGCAATGTCCAGGCACACAAAGGAAGGGAAGGGAAGGGAAGGCTGCTGCCAGCAGATGGGGATGGAGCCAGCACAGCTGTGCCTAAGAGATAGCAGCTGGAGAGGACCGAGGTGGCCACCAAAAGGGAGAACAGCTGGAAAACCAAAAAAAAAAAAAGGGTTTTAAGGGAGGCACAGACAAGCTGGCTTTATGGAGAGGAGCAGCTGCTGGGTCTGGAGGGGTGAGATTGCCTCACAGGCTGCCGGAGTCCCTGGCTGGGGGCACCCTGGGAAAAGAGATGGGAAGATGGGAAGGAGAAAAGAGAGCTTGTGCTTCACACAGGTTGGGGAAAGACCATGCTAGCAGCTCTGCAGCCTTTGGGCTGGAGCAGTGAAAGGCCGTGGGGAAAGGGGTTGGCATGAGGGACTTTTTTGGTTTCCCTTGAAAGTAAAAAGTCAGGCTGGGAACCATCACAGGGCCGCTGCTCCCAAAGGGCCTCTGCTGCTCCCAGCCCTCCTGGGCAGGTTTCCTTCTGCTGCCAACGGGATTTGCTGTGGTTTTCTGCAGGAATGGGATAGCCACAAGTTCACGGACAGGCTGATTGTAAAGCTCAGTATTTTGGAGTAGGGGTTCATTGCTCTTTGTGCAATACTGCCGGTGAGAACCTTTGTTCTCCTTTCACAGTTAAAAGACCTGTTTTCCTTTGGCCCCAAATGTGAGAGTGCAACAGGTATTCTTAGCATAATGGGCATTTTATTTAAAAGGTTAAAAATCCCACTACTCTAAAGCAAAGTGGTGATTTCCCACTGTGCCTCACCTCTGTATCCATCTTTGCTGCTCTGGGGTATCTCAGGGAGAGCCAGGCAATTGTGCTGTGTTCTGCTTTGCTGTGAAACCCAGTCAGATTAATGAATTTGGGGTCCCTCGAGATTTACATAATTTATATAGATGACTTGCTGTTTAAAGTGTTTTACAAAACCAGGAAATAAATTGTGAGTTTTATAAAAATATCATAATTAAAAATTGACTTGTACTAAATGTTGGCTCCAGGAACGTGGATGAAGTTCAAGTATGATGGATTGCTTTGCTCATTGAAAACTATAAAAATCCAGGAGAGACTTATGATGATAAAAAGTACTTTTTTTTAGGTGCTTACATTATCAATCTTTATATTGAGCCAAATGCTGCTTGCATTTCTTCTGTGCATATTTTATTGACTTCATTGTGACCCATTGGGGAAGGACAGCAATATTTGTATTACAGGGAAGAAATATTGTCACATACAAAATCAAAACGTGTTCTTTAAGCAAATATAGAACTTCAGAAGACAGAAATGTCTTTAAAATTACTTAATCACTCCAGATCCTGGCAAGCTACAATAAGTTTTCTGCTATAAAAACAGAAGGGAAATTTTCTTGCCTTCCTTTGCATTAGTAATACAAATATTAAGATGATGAATGTTATTTTTTCAATAGCTTGATTTTGGAGAAAAAATGTAAAACTATGCAGAGGGGAATCTGTGACATGTAAGGCTGGTCTCAATGTTTTTTTAAATGAAAATGAGTTTGAGGACAGCTGTTCCAACGCAGAAATGAGCCAAGCTCTGCTCACTGTATGGCTGTTCTGTTCCCAGTGAAAGTCAGTGGAGCTGGACAGGGCCAACAGCCTTGAATTTAACATGGTATTGCAGGGTTCATAACAGGAGTTTGAAATTAGCCACACTCTTCCATTTTTATTTGGTATCAAACCAAGAGTCAGTTGTTCGAGCAGGGTACGGAGACATGCAAAAGAACTGCTGATAATGTAAAGTTCCACCTTGTTGCTGTGATTAGAGATGAAGCAAGAAGTGCTTTCCTACCCTTTTCCCCTCGAACAAGGGTTCTGGAAGAGACAAAATCCCCAAGGAAAATGGAGATTTTTGTCTCCCAAAGGCACCAGCAGGAGCTGGAGAACAGTAGGTGGGATGAGGGAGGCTGTGGGCAGGGCAGGAGGGAAGCAGAGTGTTTGGACAGGGAAAGGAGGCACGAAAACCTCTTGCTAAAGCTGCTCTTACAGCCCTTGGCTGAAGCAGAATGACTCGGGCATACTTGGTCTCTGATTTGTATGGGCCGCAGAGCCAGACTGCAGGAGCAGGGCAGAGCTGGCTGGAGGCTCCTGCTCTCTCCTCCAGCCCTCCCCGGGAAGGCAGCAGCGTGTGCTCAGCAAGGAGCTCTCTCTCATGCTGGATTTACGTGTGCAACAAGCTCTGCCTCGCAGACACAGAGCGGAATGGTCGGGCAAACAGGGGGAGAGGCATCCTTCTGATGCACCCTCATGGAACGGGTTTGAAGCAAGTTTTGATCTCTGTGCCAGATATCTGTGATAATAAAAATGAAATTCTACTTAATGCCTGCTTTTCCCCCCAGTTTTGCAGCCCAATTATTTTTTGCTTCACTATCTTACCTCACTGAGAGCCCTGAGAGGAGCCAAAACAGGATGGGAATTTCTTTAAATAACAACCCTGAGACCATGAGGCAAACAGGCAAATGCTGGGAGAGAGGTGTAAAACGTTTTCATGGTAAGCTCATGGTGTAAGTGGTACCTTAAACCCAAGAGACTGAGTTCAGGCAGTGCCTGTCCTACAAATGCTGTTTTGGTGCTGTCTGTTACCGCCAGCTCACGTTCCTCCACAGCTTCCCTTGGGGTTCCAACCAACAATCACACACTGAAAAGTTCCTGGGCCTTTATTTTCCAGTTCCCTGAATTATGGGCTGGTGCCAAAATCACACAGATAAAATCTTCCAGATGCCTTATCTGCGTTTCAGAAATAAATAACTCGTTGGGTTTGCTCTTGAACTCTCTCACAAAATGCATCACTAGGGGTCACCAGAAAGAAGCAAAGCTTTGTTATTTAACCTGGAATGCTTATGCATTTATACAGTATTTTTCAGCTAATCTTTTAGAGAGGGTAATTTAGTTTTCAAAAAGCAGGACAAATTATTTTTCTACAGTCAACAGGTATTTCCTGCTAATGAAAATGCCATTATAGAAGGCCTGTATTAAAAAAGAGGGGGGAAAAAAAGGGCTTGTGTGCAATTCCTCACTCCCATAATTGCATGCTGATACTGAATAGACACCGTAATTTGAAATTTTACTCCGAGCTAAAAGAAGATGTTTGCCTTTCTGGTTTGGTAACCTGTGTCAGAACACTGGCTAATTTAGCAGTGTGAATTTTAATTTTTCAGCTAGGCTTTAACAAAGCAGCAGTGAATTGGTTCTGATAAAAACTTGCTGCAGTATCTTTAGGTTCATAATTGTAGAAATACAGATTACAGCTTTTAAGAATTTGTTCCAGCTCTTTGCTTGCAAATCTTAGAAAATATATCTCATGAGGTGCTGAGGGCTTTATCCAAGGACAGGCTTCTCAAGTAGAAAGAATAATATTTTGTATGTTTTGGGACAAAAGAGCAAAGATAACATGGGTGGAGTTCAGTGGAGATTTGAGAAAGAATGAAGAAAAGAGCAATAAAATAGTGATGAGCCAAATTCTTAGTGCTGAACAAGGGCAAAGTTTACCTGTGAATATTCAGCCAGTGGTCAGTTTGGCTTTATAAAAATCGAGAACAAGTCAAGACATCCAACACTTTTCAAAACACATATATTTCTGTGTTTTTCCAGAGCCTTGATGCCTGTCACAGGAGAGGCCAGTGTCTGCAGGGGTGTTTGGATGCAGTGAGAGCAGAGATCTGCCCATGCCCAGCAAAGTGCATGGTCTGTGCTCCCATCAGTGAACATTTATGCAAGTTCTCCCATGCTTTGTCTTGTGCTCCTTCAGTTTGGGTAGAAATGACATTCTTTCCTCCTCCCTCCTTGAATGTATATATTTTATAGCTAATGAAAAAGCTCAGGAAATATAACTGTCCCTCATATTGATTTTGCTTTTATGCAGTGCCTTTTCCCCAAATGGATGCCAGAAGGCACTCTTAAAATCAAACTATATAGAACAAAAATCTCTACCAGAATGGAAAAACATGGCAGCAGCTTAACAGAGCACTTTAGTGCTAGGCAACACTTTAGGAAATGAAGGTGGCTTTAAAGAGCAGGAATAAGCTCGTGGCCTTGAAGAAGTTATTGGATATGAGCACAGAGCCAAGATCAAGAACAGCCTCTGTAATCCACAGCTGCCTGCTCTGGGTGCAGGGAATACATTGCCAGTCCCTTGCTCAGACCCTCTGATATTAGAGAGTGGGTGTTCCCAAGCATATCTGATAGGCTGAAATATTATTTAAGTTATGAGGGCTCTTAAGATGTCAGCTTTCAGTTCATGCAACAAACAACCCAACAGCCCCCAGCCCTTCACACAGAATTTACTCCAATATATCCCTGTCTGCTGTGTGCCCTGCTGTCCCAGCTCCAGGGCACTTTCAAATCCTCCCAAATTAGGGAGTCCTGTGCCTTTAGCAAAATTATACTCTTTGAAAAGCAGAAATTAGGTTCACTTTATCCCTTTTTCCTTATGCAAAATACCCAGTTGTCGTATGCCTTCCCTGAAGCATAAAACAATAGGGGATACAGGACACTCCATGGCTTCCTTTTGGCAGAAAAGGACCTTGGATTAAAAAAAAAACCAAACCAGTTGAAAAGTGGTGTGTTACAACATTGCTTCCCAAGCACAAATGAACATAAATCACTCCTTTCCGCATTGCTGGGGACTCACAAACAAGTATCATTTCTAATATTGAAATTTACTGCCCCATTTATTCAGCTTGTTCGTTCTTCCAAAAAAAGGAAAAGTATGCTTTGGTTGCAGCTGGTCAGGAATTTTGAGTGTTGTTTGTTTTGTAAGCTGTTAATGAAACTTTTCATAGAAATTTGAATGTAAATTCCTTTCTTGGTGTAGGTTTTGTGTTAGGAAGGGAGGAATTTGGAGGCTCATGCACTTGGGCATAAGGTTTTGACCAGAATAACATGTACTGATGAATTGATGATTAGTCTATCTACTCATCTAACTGCACTGGAATTTCTTTGTTATTGTTTTTTATAAATAGCATATATACATTATGCCACGGAATGACTGAAGCTGCTGACCATCCCGGGTATTTATACCTTTGCTGAACTGAGTAGCAGAACTGAGAGTAGAACTGAGTAGAGCTGAGTATACCTTTACTGCACAGGGAGACTGACACCAAAGCCCTTATTTCAAGATGTATCTAGTTACTAATGGAAAGTGAGGCAGTTCAGATAAGATATTCTCTCTGGCATAATCAATGGAGCAGTTCTGAGGGCACCTGTCTGTGACAGAAGAGATTGATCCACTTCCTGTATCCTAAACCACAGCATCTTTCCTGTCAGTAGTGATTAACAAAATAGCAGACTATCAGTTAGCACTTTGGGGTTTTCCTGGTTATGTCGTAGTGGAAAAGTAAATTTTTGAGTGTTTTCAGTTGTTAAAGCAATCAGACAGAGGAAAACCTGTCTGTGTGGACCACCAGCAGTTACTCAAGCTGAGTAGGATCTCTTTGGGAAGTCAGACAGCCTGTAAGGTGCTATGCAGACAGTCACAGGGAGGAGCTGGTTTACAACAGCAGTGATGGAATTCAGAGGCAAAAACCCCCCTTAATGGGTGGATTTGTGAGGTGTGTTTTTTATGACCATAATTTTTCTCCCAGCATTTCTGCAGCACTAATTGCTGTGATAATTACTTGAAGCAGGGATAACTGTGGTGGCCAAAGGGAGGTTTCCTGTGCTTAGCTTCCCACGTGGCCACCTGTGCCACCTTTTCAGGATGGTGGTGTTTTAGTTTTACACTCAACTTAGCCCCATTTAAAACAACATAAAGTTGTCTGCTAAGGGTCTTAAAAAAATACAACCCGATGCTACCACAAAACACAGATTTTCTGTTTCCAGAACTGTTTGTTTTCCAACTAATCATCATGTATACAGGTGTTTAGGGTCTCTGCCACCAGTTTGTCTGCGTGGTGAAGAAGCTTCTGCCTTCTTCCAGCACAGTTTTTTGTTCTTGTGAGTGTTTCTGTGCCAGGGTCCTTGGGAGAAGTGTGGGGCTGACCAAGGACAGCTCTCCAGGTCCCCTCACATCCTCCCAGCACCTTGAGGGGGTGCTTGGTATTTTCAGGACGAAAGCTGCAAGCTCAGATCTCAGCCAGAAGATGAAGTTGTTTGGAAACAGCAGATGAATAACATTGTCAGAGGTGTATTAATGGGAGGAAATGTCTCCACACCCATGCAGAGTAGAGGTAATAGCAAACAGAACAAGAAATCTTGGAGGATAACAGACATTAGGAGGCAGCAGGAATAACTGTGGGGGATTTTCATGATTAAGATATCAGTTATTGGGGAAATGTGAAGAAGCAGCAAGGGGCAGGGGTGGGTAGTAGATTTATGATTTACGTCAGAGCTGTTTGTACTGCAAGGCAGCAATCATGTCAAGAGGAGAAGAGAGATGTAAAATTCCTCTGGGAGATGTATGGGTTGTGCTGGGATCATCTGCAGCCCCAATCCAGCTGTCCTGAAGTACATCAGTGCCTCTGAGCCCAATGCCCTCACAAAGGCACACACCAGGGTTTCAGTCAAACCTCATCCCTCCACATCCAAGACCGAGAACTTCCACATGCTCCTGGTCTTTGGCTGTGATCCCTCCAGGGAATGCCAAAGCTGCCTTCCTCTGGGGCGTGTGAGTGGGCAGGACCGTGCTGGTGCTGGTGCTGTGCAGGGAGGGACGTGCTGAGGGGCACAATGAGTCCTGTCTGGGCGGATGCTGAAGCCACAGGTGGTGACAGGGCAGGTCCTGCCCCTGAACAGGACCCACACACAGCGAGGGGAGGATGAACCAAATGCAGCTTTGCTCCAGACTGGGAATGCTGTGAGGGACTTTCCCATCTCTGTTGCATGATTAACTGAAACAACCAAACCTGGCAAAAGACTGGAAATTATCTGAAACTGGAGGATCTTTATATTTAACAATTATGAGTGAGATTTTAAAAGGATGTTATAGGAAAAAAGAAGCCCAAATGCTTCAGGAAATTTATGGGATGTGGGTGTCTGAGTCCACTGGCACTCACAAGGCTCTGTTGGAGGAAAAAACTTCTGGGATGGTTCTGGGCTACCTAATGGGGAAGGATAGATTTCTTTGACCTTTATTTTGCTTTATACACATTCAGAAAATCAAATGTCCATGGATTTTAGCATTTGAAGTGTGAGTTGCAGGTACAGTGGGGTAGGGAATAGCCTCTTCCTCATTTTCCTTGTATTTCTTGCCAAAGAAAACCAAGGAATTAATTATATTTCACCCTGGTTATGTATTTGTTGCTAGCTTTAATCTTAACATCTAATAGCAAATGGCTCTGTGAATTTTTATATATTTTTTTCCTCTAGTCCATTAAGAAAATAACAGAGCTGATGATAAGGTAGCCTGAGTGAATCAAAGTATCTGTGCTGTGTTGTTGAGGGAGGCTGAGTCACAGACAACTAGTTTTATAGCAAGACCATGGTTGATTACAAAGCAAATAATTGGAGGAAAGGGACAAAGAAGATTAAAGTAATCTCTGAAACATTTTTGTGAATTGGTCTGTCTGGTACCTGGACCAGATCAACGAATAACCCTTCTGATGGGTGCAGGGAAGTCTAATAATGCTAATTCTTAAGAAATTTTTAATTACTAAGTTATGAATAACAAAACATGAGCTTAGGTGTTAAATAAGCCACTGACTGAATTTCACCTTCCTTTGCTCTTCATTTAGACCTGTAGGAAATGAGTGAGATAAAATTCCACGAAAAGTTTGCATGATGGTCAAACATCTGCAAAATAAAATTTCAAATGGAGACAAGAAGGAAGAAAATGTTGACATAAGACAGGCTCCTTTCTGTAACAGAATTGTCTGGTTCAGATCCCAAGTCATTTTTCATATTTGCCATTAAACTCATTAGAGAGCTCATTCAGGAAGTTCTGAGAAGCCTCTTCCTTTGTATCATCTTCTAGATTTACTTTTTTCCTGAGACTTTTGCCTTCTGAGACAAATGGAACATGAATGCATCAGCCATTTGAAAAGTGGAGAGAAAGTGAGGCTGGGGGATGTTGTGCCTCTTCTCATCAGCACGAGGAGGAGGAAAAGTTGGGGTATCCACCAGTTTGGAGGAAGTGCAGGAGCCACTGAAATGATTTGCAAATACTGCAGGAGGGGGCATTTACTGAAACAGTCAGCACACAAAGCTGCCAAGGGACAGCTGAGTTGTAAAACACTTCAGCTACCACAGGAGATGCATTACATTACTGTGGTATGCAGATAATTTGCTATCCAGCTCCTGGAAGCTGCTTTGTGGAAAGAAAAAGAAAAAGTAGGGGAATAAACAAACTCGTTCTCAATCGATGAATTAATATAAAACCAGCAAAAGGAGCAGAGCAGACCACTACAATCCCTCAGCTATATTAGGCAATCAATTTTTTTTTCCCTTTCAATATGTAGAATATTCCCTCGTGCCTCCCCGTGGATGCCATGCAGCGTGAACACAACAATCAAAGTAATAGACGTCAGAATAATCAAAATAAGATGTGTCAGAAAGAGGCAAATGAGTACATGCTCTCATTAAGTAAATCTCCTAAGAGCTTAATGTAAAAAACTCTTCCCAGAAAAGCTGTACAAACAACTGCATGCACTAACACATGGTTTTATTGCTGTTTCAAAGGCAGATAAAAATATTCTTCAATCCAATCCACGTTTTTTCAGAATTTCACTGTAAATAATCTCTACCTGAGGCAAAACACATAATGTAGCTGCCACAGTGACATTAATAAAGGTCACACCTGAAGGTAAAATGTACTACTTTGAAGAGAACTCCAAAATCATTAAAGAAGCAACGTGCTGCAAACCATGTTAAAGACAATGTCCATTTCTGCAGTGGACTGGCAATGTCCAGCACTAAACTTCCCTCTGTTAGGTGACAAGACACTTCATCCAGGAAGAAAGTAGCAAAAAATCAGTACAGATCTTCCAGGGAAACAAATTTTTAGACAAAATCAGTGACCTGGCTGCCTTGAGGACTTTTCCCAGCAAACAATTCAAAGAGGTGAAGTACAAACCCAATGAGAAATGAACAGAATGGTACTTCCACAGTATTCCCAGCCTTTTGAGGCAGCAAGCCTATGGCACAAAAAGAAAGGGAGGAAATGTATTGGAAGGAAAGAGCCATTTCCAAAGCCAGAATTCTCTTATCAGGCTACAGAAGTGGTCTAGGAAGCAGTAGGAACAACTGGAAAAGGAATCCTATCTCTAATGAAGCTAATTCAGGATTGACTTTTCCTTCTGTTCATCTACTATATTTGTATGATAAAGTTTCTGTAGAATTTGGGAGGTAAATGGATCATTTCTTATTGAAAACAAAGCAAATTTGGGGGGAATTTCAAGTACTGGCTACCTAAAACACGTTAAGCAGTCTAAAACCTACCAGAAATGCTTTGTGTTGCCTTGAGTTTGTGTGTGGCCATTTGACTTCAGGGTTTCCAGGGAAGATGGTGAGAGGCTGAGCGTTTTTACTGCACTCCAATTTACTGCGTTGGCTTTTGTGCCAGGTCTGAGCCGTGCCAGAGCTGATGGGGCTGGGTTGTGACTCCTGAGGCCTCGGTACACATCTCAGCCTCACCAAAGGATTTTCCTCATGACCTTGAGCCACTTCACGTCCCCATCCCATCTGTAAGGCAGAGTGATGATGCTCCCTCTCCGCAGCGATCTGTCTTGTCAGTTTAGGAGCAAACACTGATTTGTCTCGACTCCTCGCGGTTGCTATCGATTGCCAGGGGAGTTGGATGTGCACAATACTTCTTCAGATTTGGCATTCGGAGACAAAATAACTTTGAGGAACTGGACCATTAAAGGAAACATTTTGGCCATGAATGTCCTATACTGTTATGAGCAGTGTCTAATAAATTGATTCTCAATTTTAGCACAGTGCAGAGTAGTAAATAGCTGTTAGGGGGTTTGAAGAGCTTACATGTTTGGCAGGTCAGAGGGAAATAGGCAAATCCTTGGGAGATGCAGCTGAAAGGCAGCCCTCTCACACCAAGCATATCTTTAGGCCTGTATAACTTTGAAAACAATCAGTAATTTTCATCAGAGGATTAAAAGGCAAATGCGTGAGCAAAAAATTATTTCCCTGAAAATTTCAAAGTCCTAAAATCCAATGGTGATGTACTAGTACAGGTCAGGAGAGTCAGAAACTTAGGTGAAAGAGATTCCCTCACCCCTGGACTGCAACAGTGCTCGATTTTGCCTTCCTTTTTAATGAACTTTCCCTGAAGTGGCACAGCCTTTGTCTTTCCGGTAAAAAGGAGTGGAACAAAAAAGTCATCAGCAAGCAGAAGGCATTGTACAACCCCTGCTTCCCTTTGACAGCACAAAATCAGATAAATTCAGATTTCAATCTTAGTTTAAAAAATACAAACTGGCTTAACTTGGGCCAGTGATCTGGTCTGGTGGGCAGCATCCCTGCCCATGGCAGGGGAGCTGGAACTAGGAGATCTTTTTGGTCCCTTCCAACCCAAACTCTTCCATGATTCTGCGATAATTCCAGTCAGTGAGGCTATAGGGGTACTTGATATTGACAAAATTTAATAAGAGGGAAATAAAATAACAGCCTGTAAATTATTTTTGATGATTAAAAATGTTGGGAGAGAAACATGCTGTAAAAAGGTTGTTCCTTTCCGTCTAGGAGTTGTCACTATTTCTTTGGCATGGCCAGGAGTCTTGGCTCTACTTCCATAGGAAAGTATTCACATGGTTGGTTGTTTGTAAATGTCTGTTGTGCTTTCCACAGAGCAAAGCCATGGAGCCACATTAATCCCAGTGGTATTTCCAAAGGCACGGGAATGGCCTGACCAAACCCACTCATGGCCTGAGAGCTTGATCCCTGTAAGCTGTTTCCAGGCCCGGGATTCCTGACCCTGGGGATTCCCTGGGGGGGTCACAGCCCTCTTTGCTCGGGGACCCTGAGGGTGGAAGAAGCCCAGGGCTGCTGGAGACCTGTGTAGGATGTTGGAGGTGTGACCAAGGGGTGGGGGAGTTTGTCATCTGCGGCAGATATTTGAAGCAAACGGGAAAAGTCCTGAATAGTTTGAGTAGTTCCTTTTGAAATACTCATGGGAAGTGCTGTCTCAGCCCCAGCAGATTTTTCCTTCCAGCATGGGCAGCCCAGAGCACTCGGGTTTTACAGCAGGAGCTCACAGTGAGATCATGAGTTGCTTGTGGGTAGAACACAAAGCAAATTAGATACTCTTGATTTTCATTTCATTCTTCTGTGGAAAGCAAGGCCAGGGCTCATATAATTGCAAGACATACTGAGTGATTTTTGCCATGCTAGACTATTTCCATTTACTTTCTTAAATCAAATTAGACCATGTGGGTCGTTGGAGAACCCACCATCTTTCCATGCTGGCTGTAGGCACCTCACCTTCCCCTGACACCATCCTCTCCTCTCTTCTCTTCCTTCACCTCTGGATACACTCAAATTTTTCCTTACGTGTTTCAGAGTTGAGGGAAACCCACAGGAATGGACTTGCTAACAATTAATTGTATCTGAGTTTACTACATATGTAACACCTTGCAGAGAAACCCCAGTGGACTTCGTGAGCTTCAAAGGTGCCTTTGCAGGAAACTCATATCCAAATTAAAAACTTTCTCAGCTGAACATTATGAAAGGTTCCAGAGGGGATGGGAAGAAATTCCATCTCACTGGCAAAGTTATCTATTTTAAGGTAAATGTTTTTCTTTGAAATACCACAGTAAAAAATCTATTGTCTTTTTTCTTTTGATTGACTTATTTACAGAATTTCATCTGAGAAAAGTCTGACAGGCTCTGTGTTGTGTCAGCCCTCCCACATCTATGATTCACTGAGTTGCTTTTGTCCCTGATGCTTTACTTAGCCTTGTACCAGAGAGGAGCTACGGGTGTTGTTGGTAACCTTTTTGTGTTCCTCAGTCACGGGAAATGATTAAAAAACCCCAAATATTGAGAATACCCTCAGTCACTGGGTGGCTTCATTAGCTTCATTACCTAAAGTAAGAGTGCAGAAGATGATAAAGTTCCTCCTTGGTCTTTAAAGGACTTTTCATCTTCTCTCTTTTAACAAGGTATCTGCAAAGAGCTCTTTGGTCAGAGCTTCCTTATTCACTGTTAAATTCTTATGGGATTAGTAGGTTTGTTAGAGTACGAAAGTAAACAGCATATGGCTCTGCTAATATCCTTGTAATGTCTCAACACGATCTGTCAGAATGCAAACTTTTTTGAGCAGCTTCATTTACTTCAAGTTCACTCTGTGAAAAAAACCCCACAACAATCCTTATGAATCCTCCTGCGTCACCTAAGAGACAGCACAATACCTAATTCTTGTTTTGTGTTCCCAGTTTAATAAGTATGTCTATACATATTACCTTCAGTAAGAAAAATACAGTGGCAAATACAGTTACTGAGTTGCTAGGAGTTAAAAGGTCGTTTCCCCCTGATGAAAAGCTTGTTCTATCAGATAAGTAGCTGCTACACTCCATAAAACTGGCAACCCTTCAAAAGGTTTCAGAAATTAAAGGCATTGTTTGAAGATAAAGGCGATAAGGTCATTTTCTTTGTGGTTAGTCCTGCAAAACTTTCTGGGTGACCCTTTGGTATTCAAGTGAAGAGGGCTTTAAATTGTTTTATCTTCATAGAGCTAATGAGTGCTGGCTGGCAGTCACTGTTAAGACCAGCTGGAACTCTACTAGAATTAAATTTTGTAAAATAATTCAACACATTTCCTTTAAGGGGGAGTGCCTCTGCAGTTTGCTGAAGCTGAATCCACAATCGCTCTCAGCACTACCGTCTTGTCTGGCTGCTTTTCTCCGTTTCTTTTATTGACTCAGTTTTCACTGGCTGAATAACATCCAACATGGTTCTCCATGTATTTCTGTGTTCAATTAATAAAGCTGTGTAAACAAGCTACATGTGTAAAATCTATGTCCCCTTCGAACTCTCTGCTGGAGTGAAACAAGACTTACATTTAATGTGTACAGTAGTGGAGAAATCACTCAAGAACTTTTTATTGCTAGAGGCTTTACAGTTGTGTATGATTATTATATGTGTAATTAACTAATCTACAATGTTTCTCTGATATATGGTGTATATAATTCTTTCCCAGAGGAATAGAATGTTATTTTAAAGCCTTTTTTTCTTTTATGGTTCATTTCATGTATTCCATTTATGGGAAAATGTTATGTATACTCTTTAAATCATTTGACTTTTTTTTTTCTAGTAGGAAGTAAGAATTTTCACTGCTAAAAAAAAACAAACATAAAAAAGAAAAGGAATGTCCTGTAATGATCAATATACATCATGTGCTGTAAGTGTGCTTGGCTTTCACTGTGACCTTCTTCATTACTTTAGTTGTTTATTTTAACCTTACTTCCATCCTATTTTGGAGACTGTCTAAAAATAGCCCTCTGTCACTCTAACCCACATTCAAAAGTAAATGTAAACAGGATCATCTCAGTTTCAGATACACATGAACTCTATCCCCCAGATGACCACCAAGTAATTAAAAAGCACAAAATCCTTACCTAATGTCGCTGACTCAGTGCTAATGGCCAGCAAGGGAATCCAACAGAGGTAGGCAACAAGTTGGAGATGCTGATGGAAAGGAAAGGGCTGCTGCATAGTGTCCAAGACAGCTTTTATCCATGCATCTGCAGTTGCTTACAAGTTAACTTTTGAAGTCCTAAACTTCGCAGGAAAATCCATCAGCCCCGCCTGCCTGTTTCAATTTTTTTTTTCCCCCCTTTCTTTCGTTTTTTTCAATCCACTCTCTTGGAGAGGGCTTAATGTGTCATTAATCCCGGAATTTCCAGGAGGGAAGCCACGCTCCAAGCCCGCTCCCCCTCCCACACGCGCAGAGCCCCCGTGCCCCTGCAGCTGCTGCCGGGGTTTGCACGCCCGGTGCGGCACACGGAGCGCCGGCACAGCCCGTGCCCCGCTGCTGGGAGCTGATCCCGCAGGAATTCGGGGTGTTCACACCCTGCTCTTCAGGGCTTTGAGGCAGCACCGACTGCAGAGCACTGCAGTCATATCTGTTGTGTGTGTGTGCGTGTGAGGGGCCTGAGAAACGAGAGGCGCTTTTCGGTGTCACCTCACCGGCCACAGCCACAGAATCGAGCACGGAAGCAAAGAATTCCATCACTCAGCTTGCACAATCGCATTTTGCTGAAGTTTGGTCTCTCAAAGCGCCCTGTTGCTGCCACATGGTTTCTGCTTTTGCTCCGTGTGAACAGAGTTTATTGTGTGACAGTGCATGTTGCCACCTCAACGCAAAACAAAAAGAATTTGCTGTTGAATCACATCTTACACGCTGATATTTACACTCACGGTGTTTTATTTAGAACATACCGCATCCCCACCCACTGCTCAGTGTTTTCCAAACCTGCCAGCGCTCCTTTTCTTTCACTTGTCAAGCTTGATTATCTTGTGGCTGCTTGTTTAAGTGAGGATATTGTGAATTATCTGATAGGAGAATATTATGCAAGACTGTCAACATTCCACACAAATCAACAGGAGGAGCATTTCATGGAAAAGCATGCACCAAGCCATTGAAAATATTGAAAATACCCTATAGCCAAGGAGTTTCAATAGTTGTTCATTTGGCTTAACTACACTGCTCAAGGAGTTTTGCCACTGGATACCTTGAGGGGAAAAATAGGTTATTTAAGCAGAAACTTCTAAATCTTTGTTCTTAATTTTGATTTTGGATTTTGATGTTGCAGAATCTCTGCTTTTACGAGTCTCATGGAATTAGCCATCTCATAGGCCTGACTTGTAGCCCTCTGGGAGTCTTTGGAAGCCTTTCCATTAATTTCCCTGTTGTTTAGATTATATTCCTTCAAGATCGTTAAGACTCCAAGTCCAGTATTTCTGATATTTTTTATAAGAGATCTCTGTCAATTTCTTGAGTGCAAAGCTATTAGAACTAAAAAAAATAATTTGTTTTTAACAGTACACAGTTTTTACTTTCATATGACTCTCTCAGTTAACGTTTGAATTTGTGGCAGTTTCTATGCACTGGTAGGGGTCCAGTGTGGATTTTGACTCTAAATTTTGGCCTAAAAGGCACAGCTCTGAAACCTGTTGAGGGGTGAGATTTATCCTTGCCAAAATATTGGTAATCAAAACCAATTTTCAACAACTAAAGAGAGTTTTCCAAAATCAGTCCAGCCTTTTTTAGTCATCTGTTTACAGAAAACAAAGAGTAACCAGGAAGAAAAAAAAAAAAAAAAAAGGAGAAAGAAAAGTAAGTGGAAGGCATTCAAGACAAGAGGAGAAAAAGGAAACTTTTGGAGACTTGCTTATCCCCTTATCTGTGTTCTCCCTAAAGAGATTTTAATCAAAGGGAGCCTTTGAGGGTGGTAAAGATGAAACTGAAGCTTCCCATTGTCTCAAGTAAGAAGTTTCCCTGGGCTGGATATGGCTCCCTTCATTTTGGGAAGACAATGCCAGGTCAGACATGAGGTATTTCCCATTCTCCCACCCCAAGACGAGACCTTACAGAATTCAGAAAAAAAAGAATGACATTGCTTTCTCCCTTCCCCCTAACATCATTCTATAAATATAATGTGAAACTAAAACCACGGAGAACAATATATTGTATATATGAGAATGTTTTCCAATATAAAAATATTGGAAAACATTCTCATGATTTCCACAGTTATTAACCTGAATAAGAGGAGAACCTGAAACTCCACATAAAGGTGGTGTAGTCAAGTTTGGGTAGGGAATGCTTGAAACAATTCTCTTCACTGTGAGCAACACAGCACTGAACCCCTGACACCAGTCCTTCTAGTATTAAATGAATTTTCAATGGTAAGGATGGATGCAGGGAGATAAAACAAGCCAAAAGTCACAGCTGGAAGCTGCCAGCAGCATTTCAGACTGGGCCAAAAATTCCCTGGTGGATAGGCACGTTGGGTATTCAGATGTCTTCACTTTAAAAGAAAGAAACAGTGTTTGCCTGAACATCCCTCCTGGCACGTCGGAGCTGGGGTGCTGGGAGGGGCTGCAGGAGCTGGGCTGGCTCTGCAGGGCACCATGGAGCAGCCTGGGAGATTAGCAGGGGGAGGAGGGAGGCCGTAGGAAGAGTATTAAGAGCAACAGTCTTTGCCTTTTTCTTCAGATGCAGAAGTAAGTGTCAGGATGGAACTGAACGATAACACAACGATAAAAATGCAAATACAAAAAGACCTCCAAAGACGTGGCTTTTTGGACACTTTGCTCCAAGTATGAAATGCTCAGGCTCCAGAGTCAGTGCATGAGGTTTGAGAGTCGCCTGCAGAAGGCCTGGGCTATGATGGAATTTTGAGTGCTGAATCCCATCACTCACATGTTTGCTGAAGGTCAGGTAGAAGTGTCCTTTTACTTGGGTACCCCCAGGAAGGAAAGGAGAGGGGTGTTTCATGTCCTGCTTCTCAAAAACCCAGTGTGGCTTGCAGTTTCCTTTTGCACTCGAGCCAGCAGGGAGCTGTACAATCCTTTACTTCCTTCTGCTTCCTATGAGGAATAGCCTTAACATGAAGCTGTCCCCTGGGGTGGCTTTCTAGGCAGAGAAGAGATTTGTTATTCACAGGTGACACAGAGAGCACGGCCCTGCCTGTACCCACGCTTTCCTGGCAGGACAGTGTCCTTCAGAGGGAAAAGATGTCTTCACTATAAAGGTTTTTTTTCCGCAAGTCTGAATTTACAGACTTCACATGATAAAACCCTCCTCTGTCCATTTCTTTTTGTGTTTGCTTTTTTTTTCATCTGACTGAAAATACCTGCCAAGTCCAGTGACAAGGAATAAACTCACTGTGCTCCCAGGGCGGTCCCCTGTCTGTTGGTGTGGGCTGGCCGTGTCCTTTGATTCTTCCAGTCCTTTCTGCAGCTTCTGAGCAGGAGGAAAGTTTGGCATAATGGATTTTGACTGCCTCTTAGCAGTCTCCAGTAAGGACCTCTCCCACCAAAGGATTTTCCTAACAAGGATGAGAAGAGGATCAGTTCTGGGATTCTCTCGCCTCGTTTATTTTAGTCATCTTTGTCCATGTATTTTAGAGAGATGCCAAAAATCTTAGTATCACCAAAGTACAGTATTCACACACCTTGTTAGCCCGAAGAAATGCTCCTTATCTCTTACCTCAGGACTGCACAGATGACATTGAATGGGAAGAACTTCCTCTCAGCCTACACCCGCTCTGGGGAATAAACAGTGGGCATACAGTGATTAGAGCTGGTGTTTTCCTCTGTTTTGTGTCCTTGTGTACAGAGCAGAGCACTGCTGGTTCTTTAGAAAATAGTACAAGAAGTGCTACATGCAATTTACAGGACCAAGCTCGTCTTTTAAGTGAGAACTAGCTGTGATTTTTAGGGTAATAATTGATTATACATACACATATCCCCCTTTTCAGAGCTCTGGCATTATAGAGAGTGATTTCTACATTAGATCATTCGGTGTGTTTATCTTTCAGCTCCCAATTCCCTTGTGAGAGGGAGAACTCTTTTAGAGAATCACTCCTCGTTAGCCAGAGAAGCAAAATATGGGACTTCAAGCTCTAAAAGCAGAGATAAAATGCAGGAACCTAACGATTATCTCCAGGTTTTTTCAGGGCAGCAAGAGCATGCGTGCCTGGGCTCTGAGACGGCATAAGCACACATATTAGAGCAAATAAATCAGTTCCTTGTAAGTGCAGTGCCTCCTGGCATGGACCATGGTAGGATGTGACCCCTGACCCGACCTGGAGCCCTCCCAGCTCTGGCTGTGCAGGGGCAGGAGCTGTTTTGATGTGTGTGTTGCTCTGACCACCTGAACTTTAGCTGGGCACAGCATGCCCTTATTAAATTTGCAGAGTGCCCCCTGAGTGCCCTTCTTGGGTGGCACCTCTGCCAGCTGCCAGGGCACAGCCAGGACTGGTGTGTGCATTATTCAGATGAGCTCCTTGTTTAACAGAAAACCCCAAATTGTGGCAGAGATGTCAGAATAAATCACATTGCAATTCGCCTCTGCTCCAGAGGGCCCCAAGACATGTCTGAGAATGGTTGTTGCTGCTCAGCAGCTCAAACCCAAAAATGATTATTCTATGTGAAGAGATTGGCAATTACCAAATATTCATAAAGAGGACACTTATGTATAAAATATGTATATTGGAACTGGCTGGTGATTTCCCATCAGAATCCATTTTCAGAAAAGCCTATGATTTCCACAAAATCAGTATGAAAGAGAAACACTTTTTTTTTTCTTCTTCCTCCTAGATCAGCTCAGTATTTATTTCACTTTTGAGAGCTTCTCTGGCTGTCTGAATTCCTTCTACAAGGAATTCAATACAAGCCTCTGCAAGCATCATTTATTGTGCAACTTAAGTGAAATGGATACATGATTAAAAAACCAAACAAATTGCATTTTCATAATTCCTCTGCAAAATTAATATTAATACATATGGAAGTTGTTTTTTTTTTTTTTTTTTTTTTTTTTTGCCTTTTCTCCCTAAGTATTGACTTCTCTTGGCTCAATAATAAAGAGAAATGGCTACTCATAGCCTTCATGCAGTCACTATTGCTCAGGAAATTTTCAGACTGAGTGAACTTTCCATTTAGGGAAGAATTTCCTTTGAAAAGGCAGCAGAAAGACATTCCACAGGAGGTTTTCATCAGTATTAGCAGTGGAAAGACATGAAGTGAAAAGGTGTTGCCCGTCCCTTGAACCATTTCATTCAGCATTTTCCTGGAACCTTTCTTTTTGGAAGAAATCAAAACTCTAAAGGGCAGCCAGCACAGTGCCAGTCCCCTCCTGGGTGTTCCAGCCAGGGGTAACAGTGAGAGCCAGAGCAGAACCACCAGGTTCAGTAACAAAAGGTGGGAATTTGGCTTGGATTGAAAGCAGACTACAACCAGCACTGGAACTGCCTGTCCATAGATCTCTCATCTCTTCTTCCATCCTCCTTTCCCATCCTGGCTGCTGCAGTGGGATCTTGTCAGAGAGGCTGCGTGAGCAGATGCTGTGTTCAAAGAGAGCGCGATTCCTGCTCATGGCCTTGGCAGGGCTCCTCTCAGGCAGGGCTGGTGGTGGCTTCCACTTCTTCCATGCTCATGTTGCCTCTTCCAGGCCTTCAGAATGCCACACAGGCCAGGGATGCTAGCAGTAAAAAACCATTGGAGCTGAACTGAAAGTATTACTTAAATGGTATGAGATGTAACTTATGGCAAAGCTGTTGGGTGAATGCAAACAAGTGGCAGAGAAATGCAGTGTTGCAGTGTGGATCACCCCCCTAATTTGATTCAAGACAGAAAAATGCTGCAAATATCATTTATTTTCAGAGACGAGGGTTAACATAGCATTAACGGGAATATTCATCACTATCAGATTAAAGCCCTAAGAGACAGGCATCCCAGCAAATTTAGGAGGACAGTTAGGTTCCTCCATAGGATGCTTGCCATGATATATTGTTTCAGGATCCCTGAGAAATCCCCTGGAGAATCCTCACTGCATCACTGTAGAGGAAACCAAGGCATCAAAGTGTGTTTTTAAAACTTCCCCCCCTTCTTCCAGGCTGTGTCACACACAAGTGGGAAATGAGGTTTAACAGTTTTGTTAAAACATCTGCAATTACAAATAAGAATGTTGTGTCAGGCTCCCAGTGACATATGTTTCACTCTATAACCTTATCACAGAGTAGATCGCTTTGGAAAAGACAGATTTATTCTGAAACATTTTCCTTTCATCTCTTTATAGTTCTTTTGATGATTTTAAATGTTTGTGCTATTGGTACTTACATGCAGTAAATGATAAA
Source organism: Machaerirhynchus nigripectus (assembly GCA_013397975.1). NCBI lineage: Eukaryota > Metazoa > Chordata > Aves > Passeriformes > Dicruridae > Machaerirhynchus > Machaerirhynchus nigripectus. Next base: position 864,353 of record VZRQ01004594.1, read on the forward strand.
TGATATATTATAACAACAACTCCATGAAGCTGAATTGCTTTTTTTGCTGAATTTAGTGAATTTACTGCCTTGAAAGGTAACAGATTGATAGCACTAGTGAATTAAATCCTCTCTTTATCCCCAGAACAAGTATAATATGGGCATTGCAAATATTTTCCAGGCCTATAAATCAGCCATGGCACCTCAACTATCATCCACAGGGACCTGCTGCTCCCTGCTTTTCTCTTGCTTTTTTCCGAAAGCTTCTTTAGGGATTTTACAGAATACATCAATTTTAAGAAGAGAAAGGGCAGTGGAATACCTCAGAAGCCTCTGTTTTATGTATTAAAAATTGTTAAATTATAAATTATTAGAAAAGGTATGCAGGGAACATACGATTTGGTGGTTAGGGTTGTGTTGGAAGGGGGAACAGGAGCTGCTGAAATGAACACCTAACCCAGCCACGGATGGGAGACTCTCCTCCACCTCTCACAGACGCTGCTTTCAAAATCTCTGCTTTTTTGCTGCTAACACTGTCATAAACCTCCAAGTGGCCACCTTGAAAACACCAGAAACCAGAGAAATGTTGGAAACACAGCACTGTACTCTCTCAGATGTGTTTACTCCATTGCTCTCAGCGAAGTTAATCTGATTTATACACATCACCCCACAGGAAAAGCAAGTTTCCAACAGAGATCAGAAAGACCTCATGGGAGCTAAGGGTCAATTTCCAGCCAGCCCAATAATTTATTTTCCACAAGGTTTCCTCCGTTCAGTATTCTCCACCAAGCATTTTGCAAAATCCAGATTTTCATCTTTTGAGACGGGTTAAAATCAATTCATTACTGAATTTTTCTGAAGAAAATTGTGTGTGGGGAAAAAGCAGGTGTTAAATAAAAACAGAGGCACTCCAAACACACTATTTCAGCTCTTATAAACAACACTTGTCTCTTAAATTCATCTCTTGTAAAGAGATCTCATCTAATTCACCTGCCTCTGAAAACCCAGTAATATAAAACTAATGGAATAATATTTATTGTTATGGACCAGTAGCATTTTAGAGGGAATGAAAGGTCTAGAATAGGTTTTATTTCATGTGGGGTTTTTTCACCAAGGTAAGTATTCATTCCAAATACCACATAAATTGGAATCATAACTCTGTGTTACAAACCCGTGTGGTTTTTTGGGCAGTAGATAATGGGCTGCTCTTAAATAATTGCCTTGCTGTCTCACACTGCACACAGACCTCCCTCAGGCTAGTTTTGGAATGATTCCTTCCTTTCTGCCCAACTTTTCTGTTGTTGTCCATTCCGACGTTTTTATGACCTCATTTTGGATTAGCTGTTTTAGCCACCTTTTTAGGGACATTTCACCTTCAGTGCGATGGCCCTTGGCTTCTAATACTCATAAAATTCAAATCTTGCCTGCAGCCAGTTATTCCTGTTGTTTCCTTCTCCAGTTGCTTTTCTACCCTTTCAGTTTGACTGGCAACATGAGATTTGCTACAAACCACCCAAAAATTCTGCAGTTGCTGCTTCTGAAGGTTCATGAAGACAACACTGATGCAGCAGAGATAGTTTTTCTGTTTTCAGCTTTATTTTTTATTGTGGCTCAAACCAGTGCAATGTGGGTACATGAAATTAGTGGTGTGTCACAGCAAATCTTGTAACAACACTCTGGTGTTTACACATATAAACCCAAGAAAAAAAAAAACACATTTTTACCTTATTAGGGACTTTAATAACTTTTACCTGTTTGGATTTTACAGCCTCAGTGTCACATGATGGGTTTTACACAGCTGACTGCTTGTTAATTGAATACTCTAATTCAGCCTCTAATTCTGCCTTTCAATGGTTGAAAGGCCATTAAATCAGCTATTTCTCTAATAGCTATGTAGAAAAGGTGATTTTTTGTTGTTTCATCCCTCCCACCTCCCCCCTCACCTTTGGCTGAGGGGTCTGATGGGGCTGACCAGACCCTTTTGGTTCAAGCTCAGTGCCAGAGAAGCTCAAAGCACATTTTCAGAATTATCTCACAATGCAGATGAGCCAGACCTGCTCTCTGTGTGTGTTATCCACAATAAAGCACTCGGATCAGTGTTTGCTTTTATCACATATTAATATTCATTCTTAGCCTAAAATAATGGTCTGCAGAACTCCTGTCAAAAACTCAGCCAAACCTTTTACCCACCAGCCAGCCAGAAAACCTGGATAAAGCTAAATAAGTCCTTGGAAAATTGCACAGGAGCAAGGAAAACTTGGGTTTTTTTTTCCCCAGCATGCCCAGAGCTTTATAAAATTCTGGTTCAAGTTGAAGCACACGGGGTTACAGGACACTTCTCTGCAGCTATAAAAAAAGAAGCAGATGTTTGCACCTGCCAGGTTTGCTTCTGCCTCCCATGCTGTGGACATGTAATCACTGCAGGTAATGGCATCTTGCTGAAGAGTTAACTCAATAAGTTGCATTAAGGGACATGGAGCTTATGATTCATTTTGTTAGAGCATTTTGTTACCACTCAGTAGAACTGACTCAATATCAATGGCTAAATTATGACTAAACACCACTGGCTAAGTTATCAAGGTATCTGATTTTATAACTCCATCTAAATGTGCTTTGCTCCTTTTCAGGCTTGCTAATGTATTGCAAATTGTCAATTTTTTAAATTGTTCTAGAAAATGTCAACTCACGTCGTGGCTTGGCCTAAAGTCAAATGTTACAAATGCTTTGTTAAATAATTGGTGTAAGACTGGAGAACAAAGTCATCCATCACCAAGTCACAGGTTTTGTTTTGTTTCCAGTAAGTTCTTTCAGTGCAATTTCCTTTGGTAATAAATCTTAAATCTCTGATATTCGATAGCAATACACAACGCTGAATTTTCTGTGTGTGTTTAATGTAGGCTAAACACCAGTATGAAAACCAAGCGCTTACACAGACCTTTCACAGCATTTTTGAGTGTATAATGGACATAAAATATTTAAGATATGAGCCAACTACTGTTCAGCTGAAGAGGAAACTTCTGTTATTCCCCCAGTGCTCATTATCAAGTTTGCTGAACTTTCCTCAGGAGCAGCTGGTGCTGGGCAATGCCTGGAAAAATGAACAGTCTGGCTTGTCACATCACAAATGCTTCCTCGAGTTTGGAGTGGGTCACAGAGCAGAAATCGGCTGTTTCGTGGAGCAGGAACTGGAGCATCAGCCACATTTTCAGCCTTTGGGTAAATCCCACCTCAGTGCCCCTGGGTAAAGATCGTGCTGGCCCTGGAGACTCAGGCACTGGGGATGAGCATTTGGGGAATAAGGGACCTCAGTGATGCAAAGGAATCCCAACAGCCAGTTTGGAAAGGCACGGTTCCTTTTGTCGTGTGAATCAGGAAATCTGAGAATCTAATTCCCATTATATTAACTTTCTTTATTGTTTTGTTTGGGGTTTTAAAATTTATTTAAATTGTTTGGAAGGCAAATCAATTACTAAAAGATTCAGTTGCACAAGCTCACAGAGACATGAGGGTCTCAGTGGTTAAATCAAAGAATAATAGAAATATATTTGGGTAAGTTCTGGCTTTCTCTGTTTTAGGATAAGCCATAATGGTACCAAAAGCCAATACAATTTGGTCCATTTTCTTTGATTTCAGCTGAAATGACTGATAATTTTATGATTCCATAAGATTTTCAGATGAATTATGAAGACCATTTTATCACAAGTTTCTCTGAGACTGTCTTACCAAAACTGACTCCAGGTTTAGTTGGAAAAAACTTGCAATGTTTTTCCCCTAAAATAGCAGTATGAACCCATTTTCTATTGGCCTAGATTCCACTACCTGCTCTACCAGGAGGTGCTAAAACAGAGATTAAACTCCAGAGAAACACCTGACCACCAGATCCATGGGTGAGTCTACAGGCAGCTTCACGTCTCTCATGAGCTTTGTTATACTTTTGTAAGGTGAAGACAAGATAGAGGTGGTATTCTAACATTTGCACAGTATCCAAGGGCAGTGGAGGAAAGCATTGGCCTCTCAAAAACACCTGTGAGGAATTTCTGGAATACCTGCAGCATTTCAGCAGTGCCTACAAATTGCCAATGTCATTCTGTGACAGACTGCAAATAATTAAAAATGGCTAAATATGCTGCTTGTAGATGGGCTTGTTGAAAACTTTGATCACGGGCAGAAAGGGATTCTTTTAAAAGCCTACTGTTAACAGTAGGTAAAAAGTTAATGAGAAACATGTAAATAATTAATTCTTCCTCTAGAGCCAGAAAAGATTTGTTGTTGTTGTTAATGGACTCACAATATATGTTGTATTGTCTTTTCTGAAGTAAGCACTGAATTACTTGATCTCCATACAAAAGAAAATAATTTATTGCACCAGTAGCTTTATTAGTGTTTGCATTCCCAGAAAGCAGTGTTTTCCTGGGTTTAACTAAAGCAGCATGCCTTGATGATAATACAAAGCATGGCACAGCCAAATTGACACTTCAAAAATAAACAGGGTACTTTAAATCAAAAAATTGCAGAAGGAAAATATGGGAAAAAAATTCTGGCAGTTGGTATTTGCAAGAAAGCTATTGAAAAGCCCACAGAACTGTTTCAGATGACCCAGTTATAATATTGCATTTAAATGTATTTCCTTGCTCCACATGATGTTCTCTGAAGCAGTTGCACCAGGAGAAGCAGCACCCTGACTTTATTTACAAATATAATGAGCAGAGTCTGCAGGTCACAGCCTGAAGCTCATTCAGGTCAAAAATACTCACAGGACTGTTCAGATGTGGTCATTCCATGGCTGAACTGAAAACATCCTCTCCCCACTTTACTCAGTAGATATTCTGGCAGCGTTACAGTAATCTCTCCCATAATTTGACATTATGATATTAAGTAATGTGACTGCTCTCAGTTGTCTTATTGAAAATATTTCCTTTACAGTTCTGATGAACCCTTAAGTTTCATTCCACCTTTCTGACCACATTCTCTGCACTGTTTTAGAAGCTGTGCTGAAGCACGTGCATCTCACGGACTTGGCACGAACCAGAGGATAGACTGGGGATAGGTACCAGGTTTGAAAAAACACAGAAAAAATTGTTAGCCAGGTCCTTTCTGGATAAGACAGACAGCTCCTGGCACAGCTTCATTCATGTGTGACAGACACCAACGGGATTTAATCATTATAAATGCGCAGGACCTACTGATGCTCCTGCTACTGATGGAAAAGTTGCACCTTGGCTATCTGATGCTATTAATTTTCACTTATAAGAAAATGTAAGTGAATAAATATATTAGAAGGATTTTTATTTTTTTTTAAGAGGCAAGGTAAGTTCCTGAGGCCAGGGATTTACCAACAGCTGCAAAGATATACACTAACACTAAACAGAATCCAATCTTTGGAAGAAAACCCCAAACTTAAATATCCCCAGGGAGTCTTTTTTTTCACTGATCATCCCCGGAGGAAGCCCTGGCAAGGCCCTCAGCTGGGCTGCTGTGGCCACACCCACGCCCACAGCACTGCAGGACCTGGCCTAAACCTGTGCATTTCCTCAGCCTTTGCATCATCACGTGTTCCCCCAGTCTCCACATATTCCATAAAGAAATGGCCAAAGCCCTTCATCCAGTGCCACCATCCTCACCCAGCAGTGTTTCACTGCATGTGGCACTGTCCTGCCTCCAGGCAAACCTTTGCAGCTCAGGTAGCAGGCTCTGGGCACCTCTTTCCGAAAACTGAAGCGTTTTGAATTTCAATAGCACCCTGCAGGAGTTTCAGGAGGCTGAATTACTTCATCCTAGTTTTCTTTTTCCCCACGGGGGTCTGAAATAGCTGTGGGTGTCACAGCTCTTATAACTTTGTGAAAAATCAAAAAGCTGATGGGGTGGGGGCAGGCCTTGCGTAACTCCAGCAATTCTTCCTCTGCTGAAGGAGGAAATCTCACTGACTTTCCACACGAGAGCTGTCCCTCATCTTCATTCGAGGGACCCCAGCAGATTGTCTCTCCACATCAACAGCCACACGCTTCAGCCTTTTTTCTGCTTCCTGCGAAAGCTTTTCTCCGCTGATCCAACTGTCAGCAAGTCTTTGGTCATTTGGCAGGGCGGGGGAGAAGCTTCAGGCAATCCCAGCCACACCATCCCTGTTTGTGCCTTAGGCTACAGGGATGCTGAGCCTTTCCCACGCCAGCTGAGCTGGCCGGCTCGTGGATTCCGGCTCATTTCTGCTGAACGCCACCTCTGTGTCACACACACCTCATGTCCTCCCAGGAAAATACCTGTGCCAGAGACAAGCCTGGGTGGAGGCTACAGTTAGTCTGGTACATCCAACAGCGAGGGATCCTGCTGCATTTATAATTCCTGCAGGAATAATTCCCGGGTCTTTGTGACGTGCTGTTCCCCACATCTGGCCGTGGCAAGCATCTCAACTTGTCAGTGGACATGGCTATTTTTGGGTTTCTGCTTGCCAGGCTTGATGTGAGCAGCTGCATGCGACCTAGCAACAGATCTGGGAGAGCAAATGACATCAGTCCTGATGGGAATTAAATTAATATATCTTTTACAGGGCACAGCTGCTGTAGGGGTGCTGCTCCCCACACAGAAACAGAGTGAAAAATGTTCCCCAATTCCCTCCTTATGCATGCAAGGCAGACATGTTTTGTTGTGTATCGATTTATCTGTGTCTTACATAGAAAGCAGCCTGGAAAAGCATCAGTCGGCATTAATAATAGAAATAATTAAGAATTACGTGATGAGGGCTTACCAGGCATGTTCTAGGGTGTACCAGAGAAGCAGTGGCTGGGAGTCACACACGCTTTCGTCTCCAAAGGAGCTCTCCACTCCCTGAATTATCCAGCTGCCCAGCAGATGGTGGTATTATTTCAACTACTTTGCTCTGAGCTCCCTGGGAAGCAGCCAGGCTGCACGGAACAACTGTGGGAAAAGTTGCTTCAGGATTTCACAGCTCACAGTGTTGCATTTACAGGTTATTTCCTGCAGCATCCTGATATTCCTTCTTGTAGAAATAAATGTTACTGATATATATCAGCCTCCTGGTACCCAAAGGGGACTTACCAGAAGGTTGGAGAGGGACTTTTTTCACGGGCAAGGAGTGACAGGACAAGAGGAAATGGCTTCAGACTGACAGAGGGCAGGGTTAGATGGGATAGGGGGAAGAAATTCTTCCTTGTGAGGGTGGGGAGGCGCCGGCACAGGGTGCCCAGAGAAGCTGTGGATGCCCCATCCCTGTGAGTGTTCAAGGCCAGGTTGGATGAGGTTTTAAGCAACCTGATCTAGTGGAAGGTGTCCCTGCCCATGGCAGAGGGATCGGAACAAAATTCTATGATATATTAAATTAAGCATTCTTGCAATTGCCTTGCATGAAATGCTGGCAACAAGAGGAAGATCCCTGTCTCACAATAAGGAAGAAATATTTCTTTGAAAAATCTCTTTTCCAGATATTTCAATCAGCTACAAGCAGCATCTGAGCCATGGTCTCATGGTGTCATTACCTCCTGGGATTTCCAGCCCTCTCCACAGCTTATGTGGGATAACCTGATTACTCATCCTCTTTACCAGCAACAAGCTGTTTCTTTCTTTTTCACTTCTTGTTACATTTTATTCTGCTCTGGTTTTGCCCCTCCTGAGCAGATACTTCATTAGATTTGCTGACTCTCTTCCATCTCTTTTTTTGCAGTGTGTATTGTGTCCTTTTCCCTGTTGAGCTGCTGGCACATCTACAAACATCAGCTCATCTCCTGGCCGTTTGTCTGCCATGCAGCGAGATCCCCCGAGGGAGTAGTAAACCCCATCACTTTGATGGTCTTTGTGCCTTTGGATGGGAGCTAGAGAGGAGAAATAGCGTTTTTAGGGTGGAGCCTCTCTCTAGAAACACCAGATCAAGTTGTGCTTAATCTTTTGCTTATTTTAAAAACTATTATAAGCCGCTGAAGCATGACAGGGTCAGTCACCAGCTGGGAATGATCACCCAAAGGCAGCTGGAAAAATTTGTTTGCTGAATTGATAGTAGGCAATCAGTTGTGGCCTGACACAGTATCTGGAGGCTTTCCAGATGTGTGAGGAATTCCATGTTTCAGTGCAGACTTTATGAGCTGCTGCACGTACTCAGGGAGCTGGCTTGTACCTTCCTGAATACTTTATATGAACCCAAAGTCTGAAACATGATGCAGGCAATTTTTCTGATGCCAGCAGGAGCAGAAGTTTGTCACACCTCTTTAGGCCTCAGTGGTTCCATATTAGAGTGCTAAGAAAGCAGTAAGTGATTACGAATATTGAATATTCTGTAAAAAAAAACGTTTAGGACCAAACCCTTTTTTATGTTGCTGTGTTAGAGATATTGCTCACCTGCAGCTTTCCCTGGGCTCCATCACCTAACCTGCAGCCAGGTTGCACAGAGCTGGCAGAACACTGCAGCCTTTGGCATTCCAGCCCCAGTGGGAACTCAGAAATATCAGGATTTTGAGGCACCTACAGTGCGGATACAGCTGAAATTTGTGGGCAGGACCCAAAGTTCTGTTTCACGTGTGTTTCCTCAAACAGCACAGGCCATGCCCGAGCAAGGCTGGCACTGCAGAGCTGTAGCCTGGGTTGCAGTTATCCCACTCAGCCATGCAGAGTAAGGTACCAAAATGTGAGAGACATGACAATGACACTGCTCGAGAACTACAGAGTATCATTTTTGTAATATAAGGCAATTTATGTGTAAAATATCTGCAATCAAAGAAAAAAGTGACTTTAATACAATATTCAAAATTCAGCAATAAAAATCCTCTCTCTGACAACGATAAATCAGCACATTAAAAACATGTCACTCAGGAAGAAGGTGTTCTTCGGGGGGGAAACAGGGTTTGTAGTGTGGAGTTAAAATAGGGCAGGATCAGTCAAGCACTGCTGATCCCTGTCCCCAGCAGTGCCAGGATGGGAGCTGGGGAGGTGAAGAAATACTTCAGAATGTTGCTATGGGCACCAGGACTCCTCACTGGGGCTGCCAGGACTATGGGTTTGTAGGGTTGGACCCTACAGTAATAGGAACTAGTTGCTGATCAAGTGATAAGTTCTTCTAAATTGGCTCAAATAGGAATAATCTAGCAATTTCTTTCTTCTTTGTGTTCCAAGACCCAAACCACTTCATTTTCAAACAGTCAAAAATAATTCCTAAACTCATCAAATCTTACCTAAACATCCAGGTACACACCAGTATGGATATTACTTTTGAATCTTACATCTCCCTGGTCTTTTGGATTACCTTTCACTGCACTTTGTACAGAGATGATCAGAAGCAGCTTTCCTTGCAACCCGAGGACAGATAAACTAAGGAGATCACTCAAAGGAGAAAACATAAGCAGTTCCCTTACTTAGAGAAAAAGCACCCCAAAAATTCACAGAAGAGAGGGGAATAATGCATATCCTACATCCCTGAAATGAACTTTGGACAGCTGCAGAGGAACTGGGACATTTCAGTTGTACAGTACCAAGAACGGGGTCACAAGCTAGCTTTTGTGGGAATTAGACCTTCATATATCTTGTCTGTGCTTGATTAGAGCAGTGGGAAGATGTACAAGAGATTTTCCAGTATTTTCTCCTCTCTCTCTCGGTGATTTTTCCCCAGCTAAATCTGTTCCCAAAGCACTGAGATGGAAGGCTTAGATGCTGGAAACCAACTATGCCATCAAGCAGTCTCAGTCACAGAAGACATAAACATGCACTACAGTGTGCAATTTAACAGGATTATCAGAAAGTAATACTCGAGGTTTTGTTCTGCTAAATGTTCACCCATCCTTTGTCAAGTATTTCTAATTACCAGGATTTTAATGGTAATGTTTAACAGCCCCAGAACTCCAGGATCTTTTAATACCTGCCACAACTGAGTTTTCAATTATCATAATTCTGTCCTTAATTTCCATCATCATAATCATCCTTCATTACAGCAGCATTCTTAAATCTGACTCATCAAAGCAAAATTTTTCTTTGTTTAACTTGACTTGCAACTCAGACTGGGATTTAACCTCTCAAACTGTCGTTTCCCTCTATAGAGTCAATAAATGGAAAAAAGCCCAACCCACTTCTCTGGTTTTCCACACCCGCCTGTTGTTGTGTCAGTGGAGGGGACACCATGCTTTTTGCCAAAACTTAGAGTCAAGGGTTGAGTGCTCATGCAATTCTTACAGTAACAACAGGAACGGTGCGAGATAGAACTCTGTGATATTTGCAACAGTCACTCACATCACAGCATGGCTGACCTTCAGAAAGCCCAGCACGTAACAAAAGGGTATTTGTAGTAGATAAGAGCCATCTCTCTGATAATTCACCTATCTTAAAAGAGCAATCCATTTGATATGCTATTAATTACGTTAGAAAATGCTGGGAAACCAGTAAGCTACAGCTCTTAATTTATTTCTCATATGCAATTCATTTCCAAAATGCCTCAATGTTTGCATTTGAAAAATATGACCAGCTTACAAAGGAATTTAGATGTTCTCAGTGTCAGATCTTCCAGCCTCCACCGGCTCTGTCTGACCTCAGTTTGATGGCAAAGCAGGATGGAGTCTGACTGCCTCAAAAAGTGGCTTTCAAGCCCACTGAAACAGGTCACTGGAACCAGTGGTGCACTGCTGCATCGAGTCATCCCCGACCTCACCCTGAGCTTACTGAAGTCAACTTTATTGCTGATTTTGTGGGAACAGACTCCAGCTCTCCATTTCTTTGGCAGCGTGCTTTCAAAATCCCTTCTGCAGTGCTTCATCCAAGAACTCAATTCCACAAATTCAGATCAGGAAGACTGAAAAACAAATGTAGCCGTGACAAGCAGGTAATGATAAAGGGTTGGGTACTGTTTATTACTTTGAGTACTTCTGTGGTATTTCCTCTCTTTAAGTCTGCATAGCAGCCTCAGCTTGAGAGGTTTCTAAATTAAAACTGGAGTATAAGAAATACTACATCGCAGAGAAAAAGAACTGGCAACCTCACTATATTTGATGGAGAAAAATAACTGGCAATCTCATTATCCTCTTCTGTCATCGCCCTCTGGGATGCTGTGTGGTGCAAGGAGATTGTGTGGTGTAAGCAAACCCTGGTATCCAGCTGAGCCTTGGGGCGGCTCTGGAATTTTGGACCAGTCACTTGACCTTCTGCTTCATTCAAGCAAACTGGAAAAAGAGAGGCAACACAGACCCAGAGTGAAAATTGGACATTGCTTCTAGCCCTATTTTCTGGAAAGGTGAATTGCAAAGCAAAATTTTGGAACAGCAGTTTTGTTCAGCACTGTAGTGTGAGTGCTACATGCAGGCAGAAATTCTACATGTACAGAGTGCAATATAAATTTATGAGATTTATAGATGCATGTCTTTGCTTTTTGGCTCCGTGCTATGCACTAAAGAGATCTTCTTGCAACGGGCTAAAATCTACAGATAATAAAAGTGTAGTCCGTACTCAATTGCTAATTAATCTAAGAACTTCTTTTTACATTTTTATTAATTTTAATGCAGCTGATTAGTGGGCCAAAGACGTGATTTACATAAAGGCTGCAGCACTGCATGAGGCTTAAACTCTCAGCTGTAACATAACAAGGAAAGAGGCTAGAAACATTTTCTTTCTCTCTCTTCTGCATCCTTGCTCTCGGCAGTCCGGTGTCGATGGCACAGTCTGGCCGGGAGGACACGGAGTCATTTCTTGACCCTATGGATCTTCCGTGATCATCCCACACATTCCTGTTATTTCTGGCCTTGGTGATCATCCTGCTTCAAGCAGGCTGGAGTAGATGGCCTCAGATATCCCTCCAACAGACATTTCTGGATTCCCCTGGTCCTGCTGCTCAGGGGTACAAAATCAGCTTAGGCATGATGGCATCATCTCTGAACAGGGTTATCTTGGGAATCTCTAAATCCTCAAGAGTTCATTTTGATTCATGTGTGCCTGGGAACTCCTCTGGGGATGCAAATCTGGATCTGGGTCTTACTCTTACCCACCTCTAAATGCCTTTGATCCATCACCTGCAACTGATGTAAATGGGAGATGGTAAAAGATGCTTATACCAAAAAAAAAAAAAAAAAAANAAAAAAAAAAAAAAAAAAAAAAAAGGATACTATAAAATGTATTTTCCATCTAAGATGATGGCTGACTTCTTAACAAAATTTTCTGTTTCAGAAAGCAGTTCTTGGGCTGCTGACAATTCCAGAGTAGCAGCCTTACAGCAGTTTTTTTCTTCCTTTCTGGTAAAACTCTTCCAGTTGTCACAAATGCAGCAGTGGGGAAATATTAGCACCGAAATCTACCTGTGTCAGATAACCATGATTTGATTCATAGTCGATATGTAGCTACTTGATTCATAGCTATATAAATGAATATTTTAAAAAAACCCAAAAAAACGAGTACAGCAAATAAATATATCAGAGTGGGAATAGATAAGAATTTATGGAAATATCAATAATGCCAAGTATATGTATGTGACACCAAAGAAAGAAGCAATTACCAGGCATGGCTTAAACACTGCTACTGTAGTGGGACAACAGTGCCTTTATTATTAAGTGTCTACATTATACTAAGTGCCTATATTATACTGCAGTCTGGAGCAAGGATGAGGATCTTTATTTCCTGATGGCATTTTGAGAGCCAGCCCCCATACGAGCTGGTGATCCTCAAGTTAATTCTGTTAAGAACTGTCAAGATTAAAGCAGATTTATGCACATGAAAGGGTAAGTGAATGCATGTGCTTCATCTTACCTGCTTGTTTTCATGCAGTCCCACTGTAATTGCTCCTTACATCCATAAAGTTAATCAACATCATTACTTGACTGTTGTCCATTTAAAAATCTTCAGAAATTATTGGCTGGCTTAAATGATGAGAGGAGGAAATGTCATTTGCTTCTAGCTGGTCTTTGGGCCAGCTGCAAGGCTTACAATGTACAGGAATGTATAATTAAAAATTACTTGCTACGCTTGAAAGATATCTACTGAAAATACTTTTACTCACACAATGTTACCTGTTCCTCTTCAACAAGTGAAAAAGTGTTGAATTTCAGGAGCGATCAAGAGAAGCAGCAGAAAGCACTGTCCCAAGCTCAAGTAAATTTATAAACAAGTTGTATCTGTCCTGGCTGCATTCCCAGCTCTTGATAAGCATTGCAACACACTGCTCTGGGTATGGCCCACCTGCCACTGTAGCACATTCCACTCAGTATCTTCCCTAGGCTGGAAGCAAAAGAAAAGGTCACCTCTACTTGAAGGAGGATCTGTGTCTCATGAAACGTTGGGCCCTGAATGGGGAAAGTATCTGAGCTCACACTCACAGTCAGCTGTGCTGGGAGGTGCTTGCATTGTCCTTTACAGCTGGAATTCCTACTTCATCTGCTGGGACTCAATCAGTGCACTTCATCCAAGCAGCAATCCAAGCCCCCAGAAGAGGAAGGTGGGCAAATTCTACCAGAAAATCAAAATTTGGCTGCGTGTGGAGAGTTGACTCTGGCTGGAGTTACCTTGATGAACACAAGTGCATATTTCAAACGCTGCAAGCACATATGGTATTGGTTGGCAATTAGGCATCCCCTGACAAGGTTATTTGTCTTCAAAGTCAACAAATACAGTATGATCAACCTTTGTCTTGGTGAAGAACAAAAATATTAAAGGTCCCTATTTAAAATTATTTATCATTCATAAAAGTCTAATCACACCATCATTTAATAAAATAACATTGAAAGAGCCAGCAAAATCTGAACAAGAAATTTTATCTGTCCTTTGCGTACAATAACTTACAGTCCAAGCAGAAAACCACTAAAGAAAATGGGAAACATTCATCCTGTTCATATTTCTATTGGCACAGGATTGTGTTTCCTCAGTCTAGTCTAGTCTCCAGTGTTCCTGACTATGAGACTTCTGAAATAATTTAACAATAAAATAGATAGTGCTAGTGTTAAAAGTTTCTTTTTGATATTTATTGACATTTGTCAGACACTTCACTCTTCTCTGATTAAGAAGAAGTGGATAAGGCTTAACCAGTCTTTTTTTTTTGCAGGGTTTTTTATTCAGTGAAATGAAAACAAAGGTTTTTTTAAAAGTCATACTAAAATTAGGATTTGGTTATGATCATGATTGATAAAATTTCACAAGTTGCATTTACAGCCTTTGAGTTAATGTCCTGTCTAATGAATCATATTTTTGCGTCCTTTTTATCACATTTCTGTCATTGATAAGAAGTAGCTGCCCTATAGGGCTTGCAATCAAATCTGTTATTCATGGGCATGTTTTCAGATGAAGCTGTAATAAAGAAATATTTTCAATGGACCTTTCTTTAACAAAATACTAAATGCAGTTTTACACATTAAATCAAATATAAAGGAAATCACGATAAAGGCAAATATGTCAACAGTCACAGGCTGTGCAGTCCTGCCCTTGACTGACTGAGGGAAAGCTTTTCTGCTTTGGTAAATATTAAGAGTAGAATCTGAAAAACACTAATTAATGTGCACAGCCTCGACTCTCAGGCATGACTTTCAAGGTCACTTATCCATTTTCAATTATTCCATCTTTGGGCTTTAACAGGAGACTCACATCACCATGGTGTTCAAGAAAAAATGCTGCGTCATGTTAAGAGCTGCTCTAATGAGTGAAAAATCTAAATCCATTTTATTTAACTATTTAGAACCTTCCATTAGAGGAGACTTGCCTGGAGCTTGGATGGGGGATCCAAAAATCCCTTGGATGGTGGGGAGAAAAAAGTGTAGTAGTTCCCTCTGATAATGAATGCGGAACAGCTAATCTTCCTCTGACTCCAGAACGCTTTTGCCTGGCCCCAAAGTGAACTGCCCTTGGAAAAAAAATATCATAAATAAAATATGATTTAACTATGCACAACGAAGACCATATATAGTGCTTTAGGAGCAAGAGCAGACTGAATGACTGCACGTAGAGGAGAAGCGCTGTTGTTATGATCAACATCAGATTAAAAATGAGTGTTCCAGACTGGATTCCTCATTGGATGTTAAAAACACTACCTGTCCTTCCCTGGGGAACTGAAGGTTGTTGGGTTTTCTTTAGGTGAAAAGCCAAGAGACAAGAAAGGCAATAAGGAAGAACCATACAATCTGCCAGCAAGGCAAACAGAGAAATCTGGATATGGGCATGCCATTATGCCTTGCAGGCTGACTACTGAGAAATACCACCAGACCATACCTCTGTCCTCCCACTGCTCTTCCTAATCTTGCCTTAAGAAAAAAATGTGGAGTCTAGTTATAAGAATACAGAGATTCCTGTCCTGGAGCAGGTGGGAGTCAGCGATGAAGGGAAACGCTGAGATAAAAGTAGGATTTCATAAAGAAGGAATATTTATATTGTAATTAGCATAAGAAGAAAAATGGGTTATGTGAGTAGCAGGAGGCATATTTTGTGCTGTGATACCAAAATTTCAATTCACCTCTATGGTGGAGGCTTACAAAACCCTGGGGTGGAAGCATGTTAAAACAAACTGGTCCATTTCCGTCTCTGCCACCAGCACCACTGTGATGCAGGGTGAGCCACCCATTTCTCCCCTGTCTCAGCTTCCAGCTCTGAAAAACAGGTTAATAACACCTATCTCACAGAGAAGTCGTGAGCTTGCATTTTTCAGCCCGATTGGAGACAGCCAGAAAACACGTTGAGGTAATTGACTGATAGTTGCAAAGCACTTTGAATGTAAATATCCAGTAGCCTGACTTTATTCGGGTTTTCTTATCTTTAATTTCCCATTTACAAAGATGTGGCAAGCTTTTTAGTTGCAAAAGACATTTTTTAAGGGAGCTTACAAGCGGTGGCATATCAGAAGATCTGAACAGGGTGGATTTGTTGTGCTTCTTTCAGGTTAACTGTTTGCAGCTTTTACCATGCAAGTTTCAAAAGTTCAAGAAAAGAAATCTAAATGCCTACTTAGCTTTAAAAGCATTTGGAAGACTAATAGCATGATGGTTTTATTCCCATCATTTTGTTGATATTTCTTCTTTCCATTTCCGTCTAAATCTTGTGCTTTTATCCTTTTTAGTTTTGTTCACCTTGTGTTTGATTTCTTCCCAGGCACCGCCAGAAAGAGGGCAAGAGGTGGCACCCAGAAAATCTGCCAGCACCAAGGGCGGCTCCTGCCACATGGAAATGCACCCAGGGAACATCTGCTCTTCCTCGTGGATTTGCAGAGGTGGGTTCCTCCTCTTTTCCTCCCTTCCTTTAGTCACGATTATAGTTATTCAACAACACCAAGACATGTGGATCAAATCCATTTCCCTTCTAGAGGCTGCTGTGTTTTTTGAAGGATGAAACAGTCCTTTTGGATAATGCAGGATAAACTTTTAGGGGTTTAACAAAGAGGTCATGAAGGCTTTAATAGGATCAAAGACCATTTTAAATACCACATGCTTTTGTAACCCTGACTCACACATGTAAGGAAAGACCAATCAGCTGTAATGATATGTTTTGCCACACTGAAGTGTGCTGAGTCCTCATAAGAGCTCCTGAAATCTAAGTTCTATCCATAGGTGGCACAAGTATTCAGCCTTAGATTTCAAATTGTGATGTTGCTTTTGCTAAATGGGCGTACTTTTGGGACAATTGTGTTCCTGCTCCAGTAATCTCTGTAGCTGCTCGTTTCCATCAAACCCTTCCTCTGTGCTGGAGTGGTGGCAGTTTCTTCCGGTTCGGGAGCACTGGTCCAGGCAGACTGGTCAGAACGAGCTCTGGAATGCATGAAATTTTGGCTTCTGCTTCCACATGTCACTAATCATCTTATTTGGGCTTTAAGATGAGGGGTCACCGTGCAGTGTTGTTCCAGAAGGCTTCAAAGTCATTGATCAAGAAACACGAATCCATCACTGTGTGTAATTGGGTGTGAACTGCCATCATCCCACAGCCGGCACTTCGGCAGCATCGGAAGGGATGCACTTCTACTGAAATAATCATCACATCAGGATCCTGTGTCTTGCTCATGCAGCTGTTACTAACTGAGAATGCAGAAGAGACTTTGACATCGGTGCTCAAAGCAGCTGGGAGCAACCTTCGAGCCTGTTGCATGGGCTCTCATGGTACTGCAACTCTCCTCTGGCATTAGAATAAATGAATTTACGGTCCTAGTGTTGAGTAGCCAAGTTCTCCCCAAATCAAAATCCCTGCACAGCAGTATCCAGAGCTGTCAACAGGAGAGTTTTCTAAAGGGTCTCAGTGAAGGCCCAGCTGTTGCTAGTCCCATCACAGTGGGTGAATAAATACATGAGCCGACCAACTGCTGGGAGGAAGAGGGGCTGCTGTGACAGGGACATTAGGTAGGAATTTGAAGTGGCTTCTTGAGCAGAAACTGTTGGTTTTCCGAGTAGTCCTGATACATTCTTTTGTCTGCTGTACAAATTTTAATCCATTGATTGACCTTCTTAGACACCCACTAGAAGTTCAGATGCTTGTCTCACACTCAAATCCCTCTCACGTGTTCTACTCTGCTGTGCTGTCTGTAGAGAAGGAGGGTAACCAGAGTGTAAACTCATATTATTCCCACTCTTTATTCCCTTTCCTTATCTCTCCTCTCCTTGCATGTGTCAGTTGCAGAGGAGGGACTGTATTTCTGAAACGTGCAGAGATCATCACACTTTTAGGTAGTGCTACCAAAAAAATTAAAGAGAGTAAAAATGGAACAGAGCTTGTTTTCAAAACACCTCATTATACTTCCCTGGTTCCGTGATTCAAGGGGATGTGCATGAGGAAATCATGCCCACAGATGACTTCAGAAACAGGAACATACTTCTGCTTTCTAACCCAAGGGCTCCTGTCAATATTTGATGTTACTTTCACCTGGCCTGTGTCTTTTAAAATGTACCTTGAAATCTTTTGTAATGTGAATCCAGTCAAATGAGCGCAGAGACTGCTCCTTTCTCTGCATTTCTCATTACTGCTGTGGACAAAATATTTCCAAAAAAGCTCTGGCAGTACATGGCAGGCTTCATATAACAGAGGCTTGCAATGGATTTGCAGACAGGCTCTAGTTAGTGCAGCACTAGCCACCAGAGCTACGATAAAGAGCTTTATCTGGGATTAAAGCTTCTGGAATTACTCATTAATTGGATTAATGAACTGTAATTCATCATGCATGTCAATCCTACTTTACTCTAGCTTCTTCTTCCACCCTCCTTGTAACATTCATCCAAAGGAAGACCTCTGTTCTGGGAAAGTTCAAGAACAATGTTAAGACTTCCGTGATTCATTTTAAATCCCTAATGTGATCAAAAATCCCTTTATTCCTTCCCTGAGCACCTCTGTAACTTTTCGTTGTATAATACTTACAGCATTTCTTTTAAACCCCTCATTTCAGAGCTTAAGTATGTCTGAGGGTTTTTTTAAGCTTTCAAGGCTGTAGAAGCATCTTCACTGTTGTTTTTTAATTTTTCATTTTAGGAAATTAAAATACTTCAAGTGCTTAACTTAGATTTCTGTCTGCCTGTGTGTTGTAATGCATTCTATTAAAATATTTACTTAAGTAGAGTCAGAAAGAAACACAGGTTGAAACATCCAGTTGATTCTGGTTAAAAATTCTTTGGAAAATATGCTCTACCTTTCTTTCCCTCACACTTTTTTTTACCTATATGCTGATAAATGATCTAAAGTATTAGCATGTTTTTTTAGCTTCTTGCCTCAGATAGGCTGTTTCATTTGCACCTTCAAAGGACACTTCATTGAAAATACAGAATACACATTGCTCTAGCGATGACACTCTGAAACAGTAACATTAGCCCTGCTCAGCTGTCAAAAGCTGAAAAACAGATTCTGCAGATATCACTCCTCCAGAGCTGTTAATAAATTGCCTCGGAGTCTGCTTACAGAAGAATATGTGCATGGCAGGAAGTCAGAATTTGAAATGAAAATGTTTCTGAGGTCTGGAAGTTACCTAATCACACATCTTCCCGTTTGCTCTGTGTGTGTCGGAGCCCCTTGGCCTGAAGCTTGGAAGGGTAAGGAGCTCTCTGCTTTCAGATCTTGGTGGGGAGAAAGGGATGTTTCATCTGCATATCCCAGCAACTCTCAATTTGCAGCAGCCAGCAGCTCCTGAGGGAAAGGAGCTATCTACTTCCATTTATTTGCAGAGTGAAAGTCAAACATGGTCACAGGAGTGGTTTAATGTACATGTACTTTCTGCACAGAGCATTTGCAGTGGAACGGCAGGACTCGCCCTGCCTAAAAGGAGTCAGAATAGACTGAGCAGTGGAGTAAAAAGAGATTCTGCTATTTCATATCAAGGAGCTCTTTCTCTGCCTCTGGCCCCTCTGTGTTGGTGGAAGGACACTTTGATGGAAGCCTGCATCTCACTGAGGTGCAGAGTAAAGCTCTTGTGCAGGAGGAGAGCGGAGATGAAGCAGCGCCGGCGAGACCTCCCCAGCTCGGCCTCTGAACGTGACTCGCTCCATCAGAGCTGGATTAGGGACCTCCAGAGAGGGCCAGACTTGGCAAATGGATGGGAGATCAGGTCAGGCTGATTGCACCCAAACTCTGATATTATAATATTCCCTGGCACCACAGCAGGGACCTAGCTCAGCCAAGGAAGAAGAGCAGGGGAAGTGATATCCAAATGAAATTTTTCTATGTGTCCTCCTCTTAATCCAGGGGAATTGAGCTAACGAAATACTGACAATGTTTCTGTGAGTGAGTGCATTACTTAACATTATAAGAGAAATATCTTTTATAAGGAAAGGTAATAGCCCTTATTAAACCAACAAATATAATTAGAAAACACAGAGACTTTCAAGCCAGAGTCCCTTTGTCAGTCTGACAAGAAGAACAAAATTCAGCCAAATGTAGGCCAGACACAAGAGCTCATAATTCAACCTAATTGTGTTAATCACTTTGTGGCAGAGAAGGGAGCAGCACATCCAGGGAGGGCTGATAACAGGGCACCAGGGACCATGACCTTAGCTTGGGAGAAATATGAAGGTGCTCAGCGTTGCAGAGTGGGTGAGAGGAAGATTGTAATGTACTGTAAAACCAGAGCTTTTACAGATTTTTATCAACCTGCTGCCTTTTAAGATTCAGTTCCTGGCTTGTCTTTTGAAGGTATTTTTCTGGTATTTTCCTTTCCTGAGGATGAGCACTGAGAAATTAAAGATGGAGCACCTGCTTGGAGGAAATGCTCTTCCACTGGCAGAACAGAATTGTGATTCATACAGCATCACTGCTTCCTAACACAACTGTTTTCTGTCTTTCACCCCTAAAATTTTCCCTTGTTTTGTACACAGACTCAGGGTGGGATTTACATCACTGAAATTCAGCTGTCTTGCATAGGACAGCCGTCACCAATCAGTTACAGAAAAAAACACTCCTCCAGAAAAAAATTCTCATCACCCACCTTCAGGAGAGGCTGCTACTGGATTAACATAATGTATTTGACAGAAAACCCTGGTAATTCAATAGCTGTCATGTCATCAACAGCATCCTACAAAGGGGCAACGACTGCGGGATCCCCTCAGGGATGGAAACCATCGAGGTTATCCAGGCTAAGCTACTCCTGATGGTTCAGATATATTTTTAAGATGGGTTGGATCAACCTTTCGAGGTGGTGAAACAGAGAGCACCAAGGTAAGAAGCTTTAACCATCTGCCTTAACTGTGTAGCCATCCCAACTTTAGTGTAATCATTTCGCTGTTTGAAAATAGGGCTTACCAAAATATGACTAATCCCAGGAATTCACAGAGGCTGCACAAGACAGAAGCAGTTTTCTTGAAAGAGATCAGCTTGTTATTTGAATCTGGCCCTTGCTGTGAATAGTAGGATTTGAAAGATTAAATCTTAGGGTAAGTAGGCATGGAAAATATTTGCAATAAAAATTATGTACCTTTTTTGAAAAAAATAGAATAATAAAAGCAAGTTGGGTTGAGTGGCCAGTTGATCCTTCTGCTTTCAGGACACCTGGAAAACTTACCACTGCTCTGAGATTCCTCAGCACAGGTAGAAGACAGAAATTAACTCAGTGAGCCAGTAGGATCTCTTCCATTAGTTTCAAGTAGGGAGGTTTTGTCTTGTTTTCTTCACTGCAGATATAAACCAGGATGGTGACAGGTAGACACTCCCGTGCCATGGACAATGAAGGTGAAAGAGAGAGCCCAGGGCTCTTGGGGAAATCAGCCTCCTGCCGTGAAGGTTCCACGAAGGTGACTGCACCCTTGCCAGCAGTGGCTTTGTGTGTGTCCGTGCAGCCGCTGACTCGAGGCTTCGGTCGCTCAAGGCAAAACCCTCGACCTCAGAACTGGAGCAATTTGCATGAAGTTTAACAGACAGAGTTCAGGCCCTGGAACACAACAAGCAGCAAGCACTGTGCTGTGCAGAGATGGCAGAGGAGCATGATGCTGGATGGAAATTGCTTTTCGGGCTGTAATTTCCTTAGGTGAGAAACAGGGCTGTAAACTCCATGTCTTGAACCCCAATGCTGGCACAGCTCCATCCCACCTGGAAGTGTCCTCTCCAATAAAACCCTGATACAGTCTGAGTGACACCCTGTCTATATTGAAATAAACCTCTACAGATTGTCTTTTTCTTTATTCAAAGCAAACTGTGGGGGGTTTTTTTACCCCACAATATATGATATTCTCGGTATCTCTTGTGACCAATCCGAGTGGTTTTGCTCTCCAAAGCATTGATCTCCTCCTGCTCCAGGATCACCTCTACTCAGTTTTGTTCTGTGCCTCACAGAGCCATAATTCCCCTTCCCAGGCATTGTTCCAAGCAAATGATAACACTTTACTCGTATTTTGGGATGTAGATTGAGACAAAAAAGGCTGCTTTTCTGAAAAATCCCACATCTTCCACCATTATGGAGCTTTTCTTCAACAAAGCTGACACCACTTCAAATCGAACATTTTTAGATGGCTGTCACAAAAAACATCAGACTCTTCTGCTGAGTGTAACAGTCGATGCCTGAACCCCAGGAAACATTGCTCAAATTATCGTTTCAAATGTCAGCCCTGGCTATAATGAAAACTGAATTTCTAACCACTCCAAGAACCACACTTACAAAGGGAATTTTTCTGGAGTTTTGAAAATTCTGTGGTGTATGAGGGAGAAAACAATGTTAGATGTATATAAATTAATTTCCAGAAGGACAGATTATGTTGCATTATTATTTTATTAACACTTAATGACTGGATCGCCCTACCAGGAAGATAACAGTTTCTGCAGAATTGCAAAAAATATGTGAGCCTAGCAAATAGAATCTAACACAGCACAAAATAGATTATGATACGTAGTTTTACCAAAATGTGAATGCCACAATATTAAAGAAAAAGTTTATTACAGATAATTGCTTGCTCTGTTTATGCTGTTTCTGTAGAACTTGGATAAGCAATTTAAGTTTCAGAGATTTATAACTGTTTCCCTGAAGATGTATGAAACTAAAAAAACTGCAAGCCTTTTTAATCCACCTATAAATCATTTTATACATTTAATTTCTTCTGTATACATTACATAGGTTCATATACAAAATACAGCTGAAAATTGCTACATGCTTTCAGATGAACCAGCTTTTGCATTTCTTTTCACATCTTTATCATTACTTTATGTATTCACTGCAAGTAGAATATATTAAAATTCCCACAGGTTACTTAATATTAAATATTTAATGGCCGTATAATTCCGCATTTTAAAATGTTTTTGTATGGATGTCAGTGGTGAGTACTGCATATGTTTCTTCTCGATAGGACTCGGAATGCGTTGATTACTTTGGAAACCTGAGCACAGATGAGGGAGCCCCAGACAAGGCAAAGCTGGCTCCGAGGCACTTGCCAAAGACTGGAGGAGGCTCTGGGGAGACCTAAGAGACCCTTCCAGTGCCTAAAGGGGCTCCAAGTGAGCTGGAGAGGGGCTTTTCACGAGGGCATGGAGTGACAGGACGAGGGTGAATAGTCTTAAGCTGGCAGAGGGCAGGGTTGGATGGAATATTAGGAAGAATTCATTCCTGTGAGGGTTGTGAGGCCCTGGCACAGGTTGCCCAGAGAAGCTGTGGACACTCCATCTCTGGAAGTGTTCAGTGCCACTTTGGACCGGGCAGCCTGGTCTAGAGAAGATGTCCTTGCCCATGGAGGAGTGGTTGGAACTGGAGGATTTTAACACAAAGCATTCCATGGTTCCATGGTTCGGGGGGAACCCCAGCAGTGCTGAGACCCGGCACTCTTGGGCTGAGCCAGAGTCTTCTACGTTGTTCCACCCCTGATCCCTGCCCTCAAGGCACGCCCTCGGCAGCTGTGGATGTTGGACCCACCGCTCAAAGAGTCTCCTGTTCCAGTCCATTTTCCCTCTTCACAAGTGGCAGCAAAATCCCTCATTTGCTATCAAGAATTAACGGATTTAACTGAAAACAAGTGGCAGCACCAAGGCTCTGACTCCTCCCTGCCCTCCCTAGCTCATACTGAGATGTCCCCTCCCCTCTCCTTGTCACACCCACTCAGCAGCTGACATAAGACCAGATCCCTTTCTGCAAAGTTAATGCAGGCTTTGCTCTAGTTTCAGTGGCAACAGGACCTTAAATTCTGAAATCCCTAAAGAGTTTCCTGAAATCTCTTAGTCTGCAGTGTGACTATGTCACCTCTAAAGTAACAACATGACACGGTTCACTCCTAATTGTTTTAACTGCTTATTCATAAGAGTGGATTATTATGCACAACTGTGCTTTGTGAGACCTGATTTCTGAACAAAACAGAAAAAAAAGACACTGAGGAAAATAGACTGAAAATGTCATTTTAGCACTACACTCTACAGATAGGTCAAACACATATGGAAAAAAAAATTATCCAATAATAGCAGAAGAATTCTGACTTCAGAAATGTGGAGATCTGATCATCAAGGTTCCTTAAGCATAATTAGGGTTTGAAAAAGAATTAGAGACAGAGTAGAGACAGAGAGACAAAGTGTCCATTTTCACTGAATGTTCCATAGAGTAAATCCAAATAGAAAACAACACCTAGGGAAAACTTAGCACAGATTCTACATGAGAAAACAGGTAGGGGCATAATTTCCACTTTTTATAAAGAACTCCTGTTTCCACTCAAGAAGGGAAAATTTAATCTTTCTGTGAAAACCCTGGTATTGTGACTGCAGTCATGGCACTGAGGAAAAGAGCGTGGATTGTCGCTTGCCACTTGACTTTCAGTTCAAGTTCCATGAAGTGTCTGAGCACCTCCTTCACATTGTACTTTCTCTCACAGTTGTCGTACTCCTTTTGTAATTTCCCTTCTTTTTCAGCTCTGTGTGTGCAGTCTACAAACTGCACATGGTGGTTTGGGTGGTGTGTGCAGTCTACAAACCTAATCATGAAAGATATTCCTAATTTCTGCCCTCCAACTCCCTGCAGTTTCCTCTAGGACACCATATTCCAACTGGGCCACAAGGATTTCCATTTTCCTCTGCCCTCCAATGAACTCAGAGTCCTTGTAGGCTGTTTAATGATTTTTCAAAAGGCTTAACAAGGTTAGTGCCACTAAAGTGCTTATCTCTCAGAGGACTGAGAAAAATAAGTACACAGTTTAAAGCCATGGAATTTCACAAAATGGTTTTGGAGAAAAAATCCTCCAAACTTTGCATTTAGGTGTCTGGCACATATACTTTGATGATACGCAGCTACTATCAGTGTGCTGCTACACATATTTTAAGCACATCAGGGATTCAGTTACAGATTACTTACTGTTTTTTTAAATGGTAGTTGAGAAGTTCAAAGCCATTCCATTACTACTGAGAAATTTATCTGTGGGGACATTCGAATAAAAAAGTATTTATTTCTTTGTGGCTAAAATTGCACCATTGTGAGGTATCATTTTGCATTTTAAAGCTGTAAATTCATGAAATTGCATTATGTTTATAGTTGTCATCAAAATATGAAAAGGAACATTAATCTTTTCAAATTTAATTTTGCTTGGATTTTAATTTCATTGCTTATTACCAGAGGGAATTATAGATTTTTTGTTCTTAATATCTCTGACTCCACGAAGTTTATGTTTCAAAAAAAATATACGCCACAGTACTAAAGAGATTTTCTAGTTGATTATTTTTCCATTTCTTTTCATAGGAAAATATTTTATTGAGCAGATGGGACTCTGATACCGCAGTATCAGAGAACATATGTAAAATATAATATCCCTGGCTGCCTTGTTCACTCTGGTGTGAGAGAAGCCCATTTTGTCCTGCAGTTTTGAAGCCTTGACTGAGATGCAGGATGAGAAACGTGTGTAACGTGGTGGGTGTACATTCATTTGTCTCGTGGCTAAAGGTGAGGAGAGCAGCTGAAGTAAGAAGGTGCTACAAGGAAAAGAACTTTTGGCCAGATCTCAAAATGTTTTTATTTAGCAGTTTAGGCTTGTACTGTTTCTTAACAAATTGAAAAGAATAAACTGAGAAATGGTGAAAAATTACCTGTACTGCTTGTTGCTTGCTGTGTGTCACTGGGGGAGCCCCCGTGAGATTCACTGCACTTTTAGGGTGAATTTCTCATGGCAGAACTGACCACTGAGATCCAAGTTCAGGAAGAAATCTCTCTTTTACCTCTAAATCAGGCACTTTTCATCACTGCCTACCCCACTCTTTTGCTGCCTGAATTTTTATGGGCTGTATTTTAGCTCTGTCAAGAGAAGAGCAGCTCCTACACCGTGAAACATTTTCACACAAGGCAGCTCAGCCCTTCGTGTATTTCCTTATGGATTTTGCTTCTCTCCATTTTGTTGTGCAAAAGCAGGCAGCAGACCCAGTGTCCCGGAGGAATGGTTCGCTGTGTTTGCTAACCTTGAGAGAGGGAAACAGTTAATTTGGACATGCTCATTTAGATGATCTTTTTACCAGTCCTTGTGGGAAGACAGAGAATTACTTGCAGATATTAAAATCTCAAAAATGCGACTGAGATGCTACCTTAATAGAAGTCAGACCTTATAAATATTCCATGTGCCTGGGATTGTATATTCCATTTCTGCAATTTTCATTCTGCTATTATCTATTTTTATTATGAGCTTTATTCCATCAGCAGCTCTGATAACTCCAGTAAAAAGTTTATTTAGGAAAACAAATCCAGAAATGTTTTCATTGTAGACTGCTAGGGAATTTTTGGGCTGCCAGTCATTCTTATTTCCCGTTGGGATTTATTGCCAGTTTGTCACTTGTAGTCTACAGATTATACTTATCAATAAACAAAGACCTGGGGTTTTTTTATTACAGCTTATGCATGTCAAGGATGATCTTTTACTCACCTTTATCATCAGACAAATTAATTTCTGAATATCCAACACCTCTAGTTTGTCAGCTTGTGGGATGCCATGACACCCCTGCTGCCATCCTTGAGAGGTTTTTATATTAAGTATTATGTTAGTGTCTAACTCATGGATCTGTGACTGAAGGTACAAATGTGAACAGACTCTGATGGGTGGGTTGGTTCTCACAAGTCCCTTAGGATTAAGATGGCTTGGGGCCCAGCTTAAAATGAAGAAAAATGTGGTTGATTTCAGAGTTTCAGGAGTTCTTTTTCCATGATCAATCTGCTAGACTCTGTTCCAGGGAAGGAAGCTAAATAGAGAAATAATTTACCTCTCTTGTAAAAGTTGATCCAGGACCTTTCTGCTTACCTGCCTACATGGGTTAGGGCAGTCACACAGCAAGGAGGAGGCATTTGCACGGGGCCACATCCTCCATCTGGGGTTCAGACACACTAAATAAATAATACATTCCTTCCTAATGTCTCAGCAGGATGATCTTTCACCCTCTGGCTCCGGTCTCCGGGAAGCCATTGTAGTTCCAGTTACAGTCACGCACTTCTAATTTTTGAAAAGGTTAACACAGTTTTATCTTTAATAGCTGCTTGATCATTGCAGAAGTTAACAAGTCATGTTGGAAACATTATTCAGGGAGACAGGGGAATATATCTGGATGTCTCACACAATTATAAGGAGAGTTATTCTCCTGCTGTTATCACTGCATTACCATGGCTGGTATTGAAATGACATATTTATTAGGGAAGAGTACATGAGGTTCAAGAAGGTTTGGGTGCTTGCCAGCAGTGGAGTGTTTGCCTCTCCTCTCCTCCATCTGTTCATCTGCTTGTCCAAACCATCTTGTGAGAATAGCCAGGCTATTGCTGCTCCTCTTGTGCTCAAGGATTTCACGCTGGCACTTTCACTGAAGGGCATCACCATGTTCTCTGCCACAGTAATTTGATTAAATGGCAGAGTGCTGTGTTTGGTAGAGAGCAAAATAAAAAAGCTTCTTTTTAAAAATGTACTTAATTAAGCATATGCCACTTTGTGTCAATTGTCTTTGAAAAATGAATTATATCACAATTTTACTGTTCATTTAAAAAAGCAGTCTTGACATTTTCCCCACGTCTTCTCTCTGACCAGATCCAGCCAAGCTCTCTGTTTGCCAGGAATAAGTAAAATCCCTGAATCTCTTCTGCTTTGGTGTTCCATCTTGGGAGAGCTTAATATCAGGAACTGGAGTCCCATGAAGGCTGGAGTCATGGGACAGGTCAAGCAACATAAGCAAAATCAGTGGCCTCTCATGTGGTTTCAGCCACAAATCCACTGTTTTTCCAGCATTCCAGACTAAGAAATGTTATAATTCTTCCAATGTTTTAAGTAACTATGAGCTTTGGGAAAAAGGTAGATGAATGCAAATATGTTTAAGTTGCTTTTCACTGGAAAATAAAAACTGTATTAACTTGGGGATCAGCACATAGATATGTTATTTGGCAGTAGTCCCTGACTATGGCTTATTTCTAGTGATGTATTTCTTTGTTTGCTTTAGTTCATAAAATACTTTGCAAAGAAAGACTACAAAAAAAAGTGTATTCCTTTTTATTGCAAAATATATTATTATTATTATACTTTTTTGTACATTTTTTTACATTTTGTACATATGAATACCTAAATAATAATATGTCTATATATTACTAACATATCTATATCAATATCTAAATTTGTAGACAGAAACAGATATGGACATTGATATCATTATAGATATAAATATCCATATGGATATTCTCAAAAGCATTTTGTGTTTAGGGAATGAGTAGTCTAAGCCATATATAACTAGCAACACCTGCAGCTGTTAGCATGGTTGCTCAGGTAATTTTTAATAAAGAAGTAACAAAAATTGTAAAATTCAGTGGTTTAGACAAAGCACACATTGCAAGTAGGGCACAAAGAGATACTCTGTACAAGAAGACTGACATTTAACCACACCTAACTACATTTTATCTGAATGTAGGTTAATATTGCAGCACCTTTCCTAACAATTTTCACTAAAAGTAGTGTTTTAGTAGCAATATTTGTTGTTAATTTCACACTGAACCACTATCAGATTGTATTTAAGCTATTTTAAATTTTGAATTTGTGGCTGTCCCATCCTTGGGAGTGTCCAAGGCCAGGCTGGATGGGGTTTGGAGCAACCTGGGACACTGGAAGGTGTTCCTGCCCATGGCAGGGAAGTCAGAATGAGATGAGCTTTAAGTTCACTTCCACCCCAAGCCATTCTGATTCCATGGTTTTAGTGGCTTAGTGCTACTACTGAATGCTAATTATTTGCTGTAATTCCCTAAAGATTCCGAATTACCTTTAAATGAGGAAAAGAAATACTAATGAACTTATACAATTAGAGTAATCATAGCTAATAATTAAATAAGGTTGTAAATTGCATCTATGGGGCTGTTCTGCATTTTTGGTGTCCTAATTTTAATGACTTTTCTGAGTCTTAAGAGCAGAAGCTTAAGAGAAATTAAATGTTCCCCATCTAGAGCTGATGACCAGGGATTGTGCAACACCCCAAAATAATTGAAATTCTAGCTGAAAGCCCAGCCCACACTGATTGCAATGCAGTTGCTGCAATAACATTCTGATTTTTACTGTGTCATCTGAAAATATTTTGGAATTAGAGAAAAATCTACAGAAGAAGCAAAAGAGGCAGAAACGGATTCCTTTGGCTTGCACAGTTTCAGGAGAGGTTTCTGAAGTGTGGGTGTGCACCTGGGGCAAACCCCAACATCCTGTCCTGTGGCCACCTCCTGGTGAGCAGGGAGGGTACCTGGGACACGGAGAGCACTGGAGAGGGAAGAAATATCTTCACTAAAACTTGTCAGTGCAATACCACGAGTCGGGAGGGAAATGCTTTGGCTGCCAGCTGGGGGCAGGTCTGTAATGATTCTGGGCAGTAGAACACCAGTCTGGCCATACCAGAGGCCAGAGAAAAGAAGATATAAGTGATTTTTTTTAGCATTTTGAGCTAAAGCTTATTTTTATGGGTTTGTAGATTTTTTTTCCCAGCTAGAGCACTCTCTCAATTTTCTTTTTTTAGACTGTTTGCACACACATATTTTCTAGTGTGGGAATTCTCTGCTGCTTAGTGTAAACACCAGGCGACATCTCGGTTGTTTTATCAGGAGTGTTGCACTGAACATGAATGTGTCTACACATGAATAAACCTAGAGAAATTCAAAATAACTGGACAAGTAGCTTCTATTGCAGCCTCCAGTTGACTAAACTAACAGCAAATGAGAATGCCATGATGGAAATATTGAGACATACAGTGCAGAAAACACATAAAATGTTAAATGAATCAAGGAAACTCTGACATCAAATTACAACAGTGAAGCAAAACCTGACCCCAGGAGAAGGAAAATAGAATGATGCTGATTAAAACTCCTGCTAAAATTGTGACAGGCTTTCACCATAATGCACTATCTGAATCCATGTGCGTGTCCACTGAGTTTAACCTCAGTGTCACAAAGAAATCCCAGCCTGCAGAATACAGAACAACTGGAGTAGGCTAAGTAAGTGTCTGCTTCTGCCTTTCCTCCTAGGGAAGGGTGCTGCTGGTACCAAAGCTCTGGAGTCACCTGGAACTTCTACCAAAGAACTAAACCACTGTGGAGCAGCTCACAGGATGGGAAGAGCATCTCAAGAACTCCCTGAGCCTGGCAAGACTGTCATTGAAAAGGCTCCTTCAACCTGTCAAGTTTAAAAAAAAACCAACAAAACCAACTAAACAGAAGATAGGAACAAACTTCCAACAGATGTAGCTGTCATTTAAGATTAGAGCAAAAAGCTGTGGAACAAAACCTTACGATGTGTGCAATCACCCTTGTTTCTAGCAAAGCAAAAGTAGCAACGTCTCCCAAAATATATCAGTTAAAAATAAAGGAACAAAGTGCACCCACAGCAGTTAAATCAAGGCACTGTGTAGAAGAGCTCCACAATCTGTCCTCACATGCATCCTATAAGCACCTCAAAGCCCTGTCCTCAAGCACCAGTAATCCCTACCAGAAATTATTTACCTTCCTTCCCACAAAACGTGCTGAAACATGAAGCCCTAAATTCTCCTGCTGAAAAGAGGAAAACATACCTGTTCTAAAAGTGAGGGGAACAGGAAAGAGGAATGGTTAACAAAACCCATGGCATTGTGCCCTGCCGAGCCTGGGCAGGGGAGCGCTGCTGGAGTCCTTGGCTTGGGATCAAGTGCCTGGGAAAGAAGCAGGGAAGATGGTTGTTTTAGGAAAAGAGCCCCGTTTCAAATAAGGCATCCATCGTGTCTAACACAAATTAGTGGTGCTTCCAAGAAAAAAGCCCCCTGCTAACCTGGAAATAAAGTAATCTTCCCATACTCACCTGTGCCTGTCTGAACACCACACGTGTCCCCTCAGCCAAAGGTGTGAGTGGGACAGAAAACACCTCATGTCTCCAGAGCCTTTTTCAGCTTGTGGGATCAGAGAGGATTGAGGGAATAGTTGATTGCATACCCGAAGTGGGAATAATTGCTTTCAGGTGAAAGAAGCTTACTGTCATAGCCAAAATCCATTTTTACTCAAGCAGCAGTGAGCTGTCTACATATATGTAAAAAAAAAGAAAAAGGCATCATGGCAATATGTCTAAACTCTTGAGTATTTTGCTTAATTAATAAAGCTAAAAAAAAAAAAAAGTTTGGCTGCATTTTTATTTCTGCACTTATCTCTTTCCTGTTCTACATAGATGGCTTTAAACCATCCTTCTGTGTTGTTTCACCTAATGCCTTAACACTTGCATGCAAGGGAACGTCATTTTCAGATTACTGCTTCTGCCACGCACATTAGAATTCCTTCCCAAGGGAGTAAAATCCTAATTTTTAAGATCCAATCCAATTATTTGCATTTTAAATATCATCTTGATTAATCACTGACAAGCTGCACAGTACAAGACACCAGTCGAGTGAATATATAGTTTGAAAGTACTATATAATCAAGCCATTTAACCAAGCATTTTATGTGTCTCAGGACAAAACAAACCTCTGTCAATAAAATTACAAGGCATATCACAATCTACAACAGATGCTTTATTGAATTCTTTAAATATATTACTCCATTAGCATCAGTTCATGTCAGTGTGGCACGTCAGGTGAAGGCTTCTTAAATGAGCACCAGATAAAGGATGGACTTGTTGCAGCAATAGATTTACTGTTATGGATTTAAGAGGTCTCCACTGTATTCACATTACTTTATTACCATTTAGCACATTCTAATTAAAAATAAAAAGACTTCTTCCTTTTGCCTCCTTCCCTTGTGCATTGAGAAGTGATTTAATTCTACAGAGAAAGAGCAAACGGCAGATCAAAAGAAAATGTTAGACTATAAATTACCTGCTTCTCTGGACATATGGACTATTCATTAAGTATGAGGTTGAATGCCAGTTAAATTGCCTGGCTGTCAGATATGCTAATTCACCCTAACCATTTTCTACACCGTGTACGACGTTCCCGTGCCGTGATTTAGGGAATTGCTTCTCAACTGGAAGCTCTGGTTCCCAGAAGCTCTCCAGCCACTTTGCTGGTGTGACAAGGGCTGGCACTGCTCACAAGGCCAGCCAGGTGTCTGCTCCACCACTACCACCAGAAACCTGATATTCACTTAACACTGGATCACATCCAGAGAAGGTAAGCCATCTCAGTGGTTAAATAGCCAAAAAGAATTGCTAGGAATAGAAATAAGAGCAGTACAGATTTGTCCTTCTCTTGGAAAAGCTCAAGTTTGCCTTAATGGAAATGAAATGCTGGGCTCCCCATCTTTCAAAGTGTCCACGTATTTAAAGACAGCCTGTGAACAGGCAGGGCAAGGCAGGCAAATCGCACTCAAAACAGAAATGGAGTTGCAGAAAAAAACCGCTTTGTTGACAGCCTAAAAGTATGTTAATGGGAGAGTGGGTAGCTCATGGCCTTTTGTACACTGGGAGGGGGCTGTGTAAAGTACCTACACTAGCACTCATTTTATTATTTAATTAAAACTCCCCCATAGACTTTTTTTGTATTTATGCAAAATTTTCAGAGTGGAAAAGTTGTCATTATTATGAATAAAAGTCCTGAATCCTCATTGTTGGATTTTTATTTTAAACATTGATGGCTTTTAACATTCATAAAAATAAGAAGAAGACACTTTGCAATGGATAGATCCTGGCAAAACCCTGCCAGAATCAGCTCAGCCTTCTCAGCAGAGCTGAGTGAATGCAATTTAGCATTCACTCTTCCCAGGCTTCTCTTCATCAGAGACTTGCCAAAGTGTTTTGAACTGCTCGGTTATTTCTGACTTAGATAAACACCCTGTAGGAAATTAGATTAATGCTAGTTCGCAATGGGAAACCCTCACGACCCCGTTTCATTATTACCACTCCTATCATCATTCACATCATTACCACTCCTATCATCATTCACATCATGAATAAAGATGTGGGGCATTGCTCCTGGAAATACATTATGATGCTAAAAGGCTGCATTTTTTAAAGTTACCTTTGCCTTGCTGGAAGGCAGGAGGTGGTGTCAAGGCAGGTTGTCTGGAAGAGCTTCATGTTTGCCTAAGTGAGCTGATAGAGGGAACCTCCAAAAAAACAAGGCTACGAAATAGCAGATATTGTCTTAGATTAGAAATTTGTTTTATTTAGGGTCATTTATAGCTTACCTAGTATCAGGGTGAAATTTTCCCAGCCTTTGGATAGGGACAGTTTAAGGAAGCTGAACTTTAATCACAGGCTGACATTGCACTTCAACATGGTTTTTTCTGGGTGGGTTTCCAACTTGAAGAGCACATGGTTCAAATTTATTTGGGACATTTTCCTACAGAGTAAATTTACCAAAAGGAAATTCAGTTCGGTGAGAGGAGAGAAATCTTCTGTGTATGTCAAACTCCTTGAGTCATTAGGGCTATAATGAAGAACAGGTTATCCAGCTTTAACTGGATATTCAGGTCAGGGAGAAGATTTCAACTACGTAGCAGGAGTTTGGTTATAGTAATGGTTCTCACTGTCGTTTCTGTGAAAAAGCACTGCCAATTAATCCTGTTGTGGCAGGAGTCACCAGGCAATTCTGTTAACAACAGCCTTGAAGTTATTTTATCCTGAGAGAGGGCAAAGCAGAATTTTTGTCTGGAAAAGCACAGTATTGTTCTTTGTTCTCCGAAAGAGTGGCCCTTTGAGAGAAGCTGTCAGATAGTCGAGAACTTGTTTTTGCATTTTAGTCTCCATCCTTCAAGGAAGTTTCCAGGACAGAGCAGCTTTCTGGGAACTGAACTGTGGTTCACGGGCTAAAGTTTTCAAAAGACTGGGTTATGGGTTGCCTGAATATGACCTTTTCCTCTGATGAGATTGATGTGGATAGGTACAAAGGAAGTTAAACTCAGACTATAGCCAGACTCTGCTTCACTGATGTCTCCTCGCCAAGCTCTTCTCTCAAGGCAATGCTAAGCACTCAAATGTACATAACTTGTTAGGATGACATTGAAAGTCTAACCAATTAGAGAGAGCATAAATCCAAATTAAAATGTCCACTTTTGAAGAGTTTTGGTTACTGACACTGATTGCAATAGCTTTGCAATCATACTCTGCAAATGAAACTGCATGAGTTTGTATGGTTTTATTTCTACATAATTAATATTGCGTCTCATTGGCAGTGGGTACAGATTTGCAGGGGCTGGAAAGATGAGGGGAGGAGCCAGCAGTTCCCATTTCAGTACTCAGAGCTGCTAAACATAAATTCAAGCTACATTTCTGTAACCATGAAATATGAGGATGAAAAGTGATTTAAATTTATGAATGGGGAATAAAGTTCTCCAGCTCTAAAACTCTCTTACTGTTTGCTGCAGCTAATGAGGGAATGGTTTGTGAATTTACTTTGTGACTAAACTGCAGATTGAACCAATTCTGAGCTTTTAGAACACCAGAGTTAGATGACACACAGTACTATGTAACTGTCAATTACCACAATATATCCATAAAGAAAAAGTCATTAAACAGCAGTGAGACTGGAGATGATTTGAAAGGTATCTAAACGTTTCTAAATTTAGGCCAATTAAAATAACAGACCAGTGTGAAAAATACTGCTTAAGGAGTCTGAGGGGGGAAAAAATGATGTTAGTGATCTAGTAGTCTGTGCTGTGTAGAAACAAAGCTCTAAAGATTCACAGACAAGATACTGTAATTGAAGTCCATTAAAATCAATAGAGGAATAAAAAGCAGATGGAAATAGCACAGGAAGGAAAACATGCCAAGGGAGTTTCAGGATACTGATTGTACCAAGGGAGTTTCAAAATACCGAGTGCTCACCTGCAATTTCCACTGAATTAAGGAAAGCTATTGATGGTCAAGAACTGAGGAAGCCTTGGAAACCTGTCTGCTGCTAAATTTTGGCATGAAGCTGTAAGGACGTTGTTCTGCTGACCTCGCTCAGCCTGTGATTCCACCCCCGTCCCTCTGTGTTTCCTTTTTACAAGGTGTGGACTATAAATAAGTCATAATGCTGAATCACACTCTTTCTGCAGTGCAACATTTTCTGATCTGCTGCATTTGCTTCACCTGAAAGGGCAAAGAAAAATATTTATGCCTGTCCTTAGGCTTGTAGTGAATTACCCTGTGAGCACCCAGCATCTCTAAAAATATATCTGTCATTCAGAGAATGCTTGTTGCCACCCTGTCCTCTTCTCCCTCATGGCCATGAGGATCCTGAGGAGCCTCACCAGGTTTAGGGACTGTACACCAGCAGTGACAACTCTCATGTTTAGAATTCATGACCCCAGGTTCAGCAGCAAAAGATTTTACTTCTATTTGTGTTTTCCATCTGCTTTTTCATCTTCAACTGTCATTTTCATGATTTTCTTCCTGTCTATGAAGAATGTTATTTTTCCCATTCAGGGAAATACAATTTTAAAGAATGTGATTGTCATTTTTCCCGTACAGGGACATACAGTTTTAAAAATGTGATTCTAAGTGTTGATGCTTTAGAAAAACATAAACTAGCATGAGATTTATAAGATATAATTAAATGAAATTTTATGGCTTTACCTTAGAGGAAATGTCGCCTTTTTTTCCCTACTCTTCTCTCTACTAAACACAAAAGCAAGGAAAAATCTGCAGCATCCCCATACAGTCACCATTTGAATTTACTGTCCTTGGGTACCCAATAGACCCATTAGTGAGTATCACTGCACACAGAGAGTGCTTATTTCAGGAAGAGCATCATATTTGATTATAAACTATGGAACACATATAATTTTAATATGCTATATTGGCCAGATTAATCGGTCCTTCCACTTACATTGTGAGTGGCCTCATTTATTTCAGCGTAGCCCAAAATTAAGTTAAGGAACAAATAAAAGTGACAATGGGTCAGTTTAATAGTCGGGAGGTTGCACAGCCTGCACCACTTTTTCTGCTTCCACTCAAGACAGGCTGCTGGGATAATTTTAACTCTGCCTGGTTAATGGTGATGTGAAATGCTGGCCAGCTATTGTACACCTTGCTCATGCCAGCAATCCCACTGAACCCCGGTGTTTACAGCCGTTTCTGTACTCCATCACTTGGGTGCCATGAAATGAAGTAGGATAGTCCATTAATTTCTTTCAGTGCAGGACTGGCAAACTGAAGACTGTACCCGGTGATGTGCTGAATAGGGACTGGGAGGTTGGAAATGTACCTGATGCTGAATCTTTGCACACAGCTCAAGTAAAAATAATCATTATTCAATAAACAGCAAAATGTTTTTTTTAGAGGAATTTTTTTCCAATAAAGAATCAGCTGCTAAAATGGCTGCCATAGGAAAGTTTTCCCATTTCAAGAGAGATATTTGTGTAAACT
Organism: Machaerirhynchus nigripectus; assembly: GCA_013397975.1. Lineage (NCBI taxonomy): Eukaryota > Metazoa > Chordata > Aves > Passeriformes > Dicruridae > Machaerirhynchus > Machaerirhynchus nigripectus. Next base: position 900,415 of record VZRQ01004594.1, read on the forward strand.
GGCTGATAAACAAAAGAAATAAGACTATTTGGCAGCCACCCTTAAAATAAATTTTAGGCTCATCAAGCAAAGAAATGGTGTGTTACGGTGCCTATGAGTGCATCCTTGCCTCAGGATCATCCTTTGCCTTCATTTGGTGGGCTAATTAATTCCCATTTATATTTAAGTAAATGATTCTTCACAACATTCCCTGACTTAGTCCTTATTGAATAAACATAAACAAAATTTATGGATAACTCTAAGCCCAAGTCCTTGAACTGCTGAGAGGACTGTCTTGAGAATTCAGCCTTCAATTCCTAACTTCTTAAAAAGTCCACAGTAAGTAATGATGCTCAGTATATCAGCCTGATACTGCCTCTGCACATTAGCATTGCTTGGATGGTGTCCATAACTCTTGAAATGCTGAAGCCCACAGTAAAAACAAATACCATCATGAGGCTTTTCTCCCTCAATAAAAGTGTTTCCTTGCATGGAGACCTATAAGCCTACATCAAAACAACTTGTCTAATTAAATAGCTATTTGCTCGACGAATTTCGGGCAGCAGAAAGGAGCTGAAAGGCACAAATTTCAGTGGGCTAAGCTGCGTTTCTGGCTTTATTTCCTCTGCCATCTTAAAAATCATAAGCTCAAAGGTGGGTGATGTTGGATAAATTGACACAGGAACTTGTGTATTATTACTATTATTTTCTCAGACTGGAGAAGAGAAGGCTCTGGGGCAACCACACTGTGGCCTTTCACGACTTGGAGAGGGCTTATAAAAAGGACAAGGACTTTTTAGATGGGCAGATGGGGACAGGACAAGAGGGAATAACTGTAAGCCAAAAGAGGAGAGATTTAGATCAGATATGAGGAAGAAATTCTTGGCTGTGAGGGTGGTGAGGCGCAGGTTGTCCACAGAAGCTTTGACCACTCCATCCCTGGAAGTGTCCAAGGCCAGGCTGGATGGGGCTTGGAGCAGCCTGGGACAGTGGAAGGTGTTCCTGCCCATGGAAGGGGTTTGGACTGGATGAGCTTTAAGGTTCCTCCCAACCCAAACCATTCTCCAATTCTCTATCGAATGAAACAATCTGGCATTTGAAAACTATCAACAGGAGTGAAGTTTACTAACATCCCTGTAAGTGCTCGTTTTTATGCAAAGGCATAAAAATTAATATTTATAAAATAAAAATAACGATTATTTAATTTTGCATTGGTAGTACCCACTTAACCACATACTGCCATCACCTTTGGTTAAATTTGGGCAAGAAAAGTGATTGCGGACCTGACGCATGGGCACTGTGCTGGTATAAGAAATCTGCTTAAGAAACAAAAGCAGGAAAGTATCTAAAAGGAACAAGCAGAAAACAAAACTACATTTTTACTTAGAAAAGGAATTTTAAAGAGGAAATGGGAAACGGGCAGTGCAGGAGCATTTGTTTTCAGCAGATAGGCAGCATTTTTAGAGAACACCCAGACTACAAGGGCATTGAAATAAAAATGGAGCAACTCAATGAAAAGAACAAAAGATTCCAAGAACACTGGAGCACGTTTTACATAATGAAGGATTCAAAGGAAAAGGAGGAAAATAATGAATTTTACATACTGTTTTCAGTAGTACCTATCTCTAAGTCTCTAATCAAAACCAGAAGCTTTTGTGCAGAGCACAGCAATTACAGTTATCAAATACACTGTGCAAATTTATTTCTTTGGGGTTTTTGTTTTTGTTTTTGTTTTTTTTTTGTTGTTGTTTGTTTGTTTGTTTTTTCGGGTTTTTTTGTTCTTTCTTTATTACTCAGTTCTTTTTCTCTCTTCCTTGCTTTCTTCTCCTTCACATGTGCACTGTCTCCCTTTTTCATAATTTTTCCGTGATTTTTCTTATTTTCATTAAGTTATTTCTAGAAAACCTTAAGATGACATAGTGAAAACATGTATGAAAGCCACTCTTGTTGATTTCTGTAATGCAAAATTTCTAAAAGTGAGTCTGAGCTATGATTTTGTATAATTGTATTTAGGTCCCAAGTAAGTAACATGACCCCAATGGAACAATATTGCTTGTTGCCTGTTGAGCTATATTTTGTAAACACAAGGATGTTTCCCAGGGGGATTAGATACCAAAGTCCTTTGGCATCAGAATTCTGACAAGATAAAATAGGAAATTTGGCAGGTGGAAATCAGTTATTTGTAGCTGGGTTCTGTCTGCTGAGACTGCAGACTCCAAAACAGAGTTTACATTGGTGTCACCCTCAACACCAGTGGCATTAGACAGGAGATGTCTGAAAATATAAACTAGCCCATACTCAGCCCCTTACCAGCAACCATCACACCAACCATTTCAACATCAAACGCAGAGCATATAACCCTACAGCAAAACTCTGGGCAGCTTTAAACCATTTTCCTTTAGAGTGTTTTATCTTGTTCTCTCTGTAATTATACACCTCTCTTTTTTTTTTTTTTT